>WNGS01029211.1:18321-35059 GCA_020271785.1 Procambarus virginalis
TAGGCAGTGATGTGGTGGAGGCTGACTCCATACACAGTTTCAAGTGTAGATATGATAGAGCACAGTAGGCTCAGGAATCTGTACACCAGTTGATTGACAGTGAGAGGCGGGACCAAAGAGCCAAAGCTCAACCCCCGCAAGCACAAATAGGTGAGTACAAATAGGTGAGTACACACACACACACACACACACTGAGACGAGGACAAAAGAGCAGACGCTCATCCTCTGCAAGCATCACAAATAAGCGGACTGGAGGAGCCACGCGGCGCCTCCCTGATACGAAGGTGTTCAAGAGGAGAGGTGTAGAGGTGGGCTGAGCCGCACCCAGTAATGAGAGCAGCTCACGCTATGTTATTAACCACCCCAGCCACTTGTGATATATAGAGCTCGATCCTTCTGTACTGATTAGTGTTGTTATTTTGGGATGGAATCATTCACATCCATTACAGAACCTTTTTCTAATTTATTTTTATTTGCTGTTTGGGTCTTAGAAGGCTTTTTTTAATGGCGGATATGAGTGATGTTTTCTTTACTGATCAATAATTAGTGTTACTGTATACTAATATTATGAGTGATGTTTTCTTTGCTACATTAGTAGTAGTGATGGTGGAACTAGTAGTTTTTTTGGGTACAGGATATTTGTGCTCGAGCCCTAAGCCTCTGGCTGGCCCGCTAAGTGTTCCTTGTTTTTTGTTTCTGTTTTAGGCGGTGTATGAGTGTTCATAAGTCATATGCTGGCTCCGGGAAAGATTATGGCCAATGCGTTTCAAGAACTTCTTCTGCCGTGTTAAATCTCATTTGAAATCTTATTTGGTGTGTAATGCTACACTGTGCTAGATCTAGCACATCACAGTCTCCATGTTCTCCACAGTGCTGACATGTCCTTTCTTATTCTGCAACTTGTAAGTCTATTTCATAAGCACTTGGGTATCCAAGTTTGATGCAATGTTATGTGCAATTCTTGTTTTCTGTTGGTCTCTTTCATGGAATAAGTTGTTCGTAGCTGGTTTAGTTCCTGCATCTGTCTGCGGATCCTGATGTAGTTGCTGTGTTGTGCTCAATGTATATCTTTATTCTTCTATCTTTAATTATTTTCTTAGTCTGTGTTAGATAATGTGGCATGTCAATGTCTAAATTTCTTCTTTTAGTTACAAGTTTATAGTTCAGCTGCAATGTCATTCCCTGTCACATATTTGATTGTATTTGTGATCTAGAATGAATTGATAGTGTTTATGGCACAATAGGTCCACCAGTTGCTGTTGAAAGTTCTTCTGTCCCGAGTTAGTTCTCCATTGATTATATATCTAAGTGAACTGAACTGAACTGAACTTGATCTAATCAATATCTTGGTCAGCATAACAGTAGCAAGCCCCCTTTTCCCTTATTTCAACCTATATTAGTTTGGTTTCTACTCTTCGGTTTAGTATTTTAGTCCATCGGGGAGCCCCTGCTATGACTCACATTGCATCGTTTTGAATAACCTCAACCTTTGCTCTCTGCCCAGGAGAAAGAGTGAGTAAGGCAGGCGCTGCATAACCAACAATTGAACGAACGGCGTGCATGTAAAACATTCTTAACACTGTGTCCCGCTCCTAGACATGTACCTGTGATTCATTATACTCAATCTAGACTTCGATTTCTTCTTCAGATAATGGACTTGCTTGATGAATGTCATTTTAGAATCTATCCACACTCCAAGATATTGTGTAACCCACTGTACTGCCTTTTTCAGGTAGAGTGAACACATGTAGGTATAAATATATTCATATATAAACATATAACCCTATATAGGGGTTTGGGAAGGTCCTCTTGGTATATACGAGTCATCGCTTCTATGCTACCTCTTCACCCTCCCCCCCCCACCCCCCCACACACACAGACACACACACGTTACAACGAATGAAAGTGACGACGTTTTGTCACGTCAAGATTTGATTAGGCTCCAGGCGTACGGAAATGTCCTCACTTTCATTTCTTTTCATACCTGTGGAGCTATTTGTTTCAGCCTCGTTGTTCTCTCTTGTTCACTTGTTCTCTCGTTCATTTTTGTCCCGCTCCTGACACTCGTGTATCTGTGTAACTGTTGCTTGAAACTTTCAAGCGAATTCGCCTGATTATTTCTTGAAAACTTGTTCCATAGATCTGTTCGACGACCAGTCCGTACTAACTTTTCTAATTAAAAAAATTTAAAGCTTAAATTAATTTTATGTTCCAACAACGTCGATTTCAAGAGACGTCGAAGTCTAATGACATTTTGAAATAAATACGCAGCATTATTTTGAATTATATCACTTATTATAATCTGTCTAATGTGTCTAGATTAATATTATGTATTTTGATTCCTCTGAGTGGAACAGTTCGGGTATAATTTCCTTGTTTCGTATTATTTTGATTGTATAACATTAACATATATTAAATCGCCTTCAGCGTTTTATATTTTAAAACTGAATATATTAATTCTCATAAACGGATTTTTGTGATATATTTTATAATTCAGCAACTTTAGAAATAAATTCTACGAAACCCGTTTTCGGTTATTTTTATAGATGTTGTAGAGCTTCCAATATGACCCAGAGGCCTTCTTGAGCACCATAACCACACAACACAGTATTCCCGGACGCACTAACGAGCCGTACAGGCTCATGACCCAGCTTCTCCTCTTACAAAGAACGTCGCTTTTCGCTCCTATGCGTTACATAAGCCCAAAATTCAAGTTCAAGGATGTTTATTGAGACAAGAAAGAAATACATCTGAAAGGGGATAGAGTAGCTTAGGCTATTTCTACCTCCCACCATAAGGCCCAAAAAAAATTGTCGTACAAGAAAATGGAAGCGGTTCACGAAAATGACCTACTGTCTCGTTTTCTGTTTTGGGTCCTCTGGTAGGTTAGGAGAGGACACTTTACATTGACTGTTTTCTTGACGTTGTGGTACGTTAGGAGGACGGGCTGGGTGATGGTCACAGCCTCACGAGAGTCACCAGCGAGGCCAGAGTGAGGCATCGTTCACCGCATCCCGTTCTCACCATGTGATGATATGTCTTAAATATTCAGTGGTAAGAAAATCAGTAGCAGCTGTGAGGGGGATTCGAACCTCTGTTCTTGGGGGGGGGGGGGGAAGTGTGTGTAACCCTGATTAGGCCATAGCCTTGGGAACCCCTAGAGGATTTGGTTGAATCCCAGGTTGCAATTGTTATGACCATGTCGTGGTGTAGTGGTCTAAGGCGTCGTGTGCTTGGCAGTACCCCAGGCATAGGTTCGAATCCTTCTCATAGCTCCTACTGATTTCCTCATTAAAATACTTCACGTTAAAGATATTTCTTTTTGTATATGCAGTAGTTTTTGTCAAGGCGCGGGCAGGTGGGCCCGGGCGGGTGGGCCCGGGCGGGTGGGCCCCGGGCGGGTGGGCCCGGGCGGGTGGCCCCGGGCGGGTGGGCCCGGGCGAGTGGGCCCGGGCGGGTGGGCCCGGGCAGGTGGGCCCCCGGCGGGTGGGCCCGGGCGGGTGGGCCCGGGCAGGTGGGCCCCGGGCGGGTGGCCCCGGGCGGGTGGGCCCGGGCGGGTGGGCCCGGGCGAGTGGGCCCCGGGCGGGTGGGCCCGGGCAGGTGGGCCCCGGGCGGGTGGGCCCGGGCAGGTGGGCCCGGGCGGGTGGACCCGGGCAGGTGGGCCCGGGCAGGTGGGCCCCGGGCAGGTGGGCCCCGGGCAGGTGGGCCCCGGGCAGGTGGGCCCCGGGCAGGTGGGCCCGGGCAGGTGGGCCCCGGGCAGCCCTCCCGGGGTAGAGGCGCCGTTGTCACCACACTGTTGACTGTTAACATTTTAAATTTTTCCCCGAGGGGCGAGTTTATTGGGCAGCGCCACTCATCTTGTGAGTGGTCACACCTCCATAGTGACAGTATTGGGCAGCGCCACTCATCTTGTGAGTGGTCACACCTCCATAGTGACAGTATTGGGCAGCGCCACTCATCTTGTGAGTGGTCACACCTCCATAGTGACAGTATTGGGCAGCGCCACTCATCTTGTGAGTGGTCACACCTCCATAGTGACAGTATTGGGCAGCGCCACTCATCTTGTGAGTGGTCACACCTCCATAGTGACAGTATTGGGCAGCGCCACTCATCTTGTGAGTGGTCACACCTCCATAGTGACAGTATTGGGCAGCGCCACTCATCTTGTGAGTGGTCACACCTCCATAGTGACAGTATTGGGCAGCGCCACTCATCTGTGAGTGGTCACACCGCCATAGTGACAGTATTGGGCAGCGCCACTCATCTAGTGAGTGGTCACACCGCCATAGTGACAGTATTGGGCAGCGCCACTCATCTTGTGAGTGGTCACACCTCCATAGTGACAGTATTGGGCAGCGCCACTCATCTTGTGAGTGGACACACCGCCATAGTGACAGTATTGGGCAGCGCCACTCATCATGTGAGTGGACACACCGCCATAGTGACAGTATTGGGCAGCGCCACTCATCTTGTGAGTGGACACACCGCCATAGTGACAGTATTGGGCAGCGCCACTCATCTTGTGAGTGGACACACCGCCATAGTGACAGTACTGGGCAGCGCCACTCATCTTGTGAGTGGACACACCGCCATAGTGACAGTATTGGGCAGCGCCACTCATCCTGTGAGTGGATACACCTCCATAGCGACAGTACTGGGCAGCGCCACTCATCCTGTGAGTGGTCACACCTCCATAGTGACAGTATTGGGCAGCGCCACTCATCTTGTGAGTGGTCACACCTCCATAGTGACAGTATTGGGCAGCGCCACTCATCTTGTGAGTGGTCACACCTCCATAGTGACAGTATTGGGCAGCGCCACTCATCTTGTGAGTGGTCACACCTCCATAGTGACAGTATTGGGCAGCGCCACTCATCTTGTGAGTGGTCACACCTCCATAGTGACAGTATTGGGCAGCGCCACTCATCTTGTGAGTGAACACACCTCCATAGTGACAGTATTGGGCAGCGCCACTCATCTTGTGAGTGGTCACACCTCCATAGTGACAGTATTGGGCAGCGCCACTCATCCTGTGAGTGGTCACACCTCCATAGTGACAGTATTGGGCAGCGCCACTCATCCTGTGAGTGGTCACACCTCCATAGTGACAGTATTGGGCAGCGCCACTCATCTTGTGAGTGGTCACACCTCCATAGTGACAGTATTGGGCAGCGCCACTCATCTTGTGAGTGGTCACACCTCCATAGTGACAGTATTGGGCAGCGCCCCTCATCCTGTGAGTGGTCACACCTCCATAGTGACAGTATTGGGCAACGCCACTCATCTTGTGAGTGGTCACACCTCCATAGTGACAGTATTGGGCAGCGCCACTCATCTTGTGAGTGGTCACACCTCCATAGTGACAGTATTGGGCAGCGCCACTCACCTTGTGAGTGGTCACACCTCCATAGTGACAGTATTGGGCAGCGCCACTCATCTTGTGAGTGGTCACACCTCCATAGTGACAGTATTGGGCAGCGCCACTCATCTTGTGAGTGGTCACACCGCCATAGTGACAGTATTGGGCAGCGCCACTCATCTTGTGAATGGTCACACCGCCATAGTGACAGTATTGGGCAGCGCCACTCATCTTGTGAGTGGTCACACCTCCATAGTGACAGTATTGGGCAGCGCCACTCATCTGTGAGTGGTCACACCGCCATAGTGACAGTATTGGGCAGCGCCACTCATCTTGTGAATGGTCACACCGCCATAGTGACAGTATTGGGCAGCGCCACTCATCTTGTGAGTGGACACACCGCCATAGTGACAGTATTGGGCAGCGCCACTCATCTTATGAGTGGTCACACCGCCATAGTGACAGTATTGGGCAGCGCCACTCATCCTGTAAGTGGACACACCGCCATAGTGACAGTATTGGGCAGCGCCACTCATCCTGTAAGTGGACACACCGCCATAGTGACAGTATTGGGCAGCGCCACTCATCCTGTAAGTGGACACACCGCCATAGTGACAGTATTGGGCAGCGCCACTCATCCTGTAAGTGGACACACCGCCATAGTGACAGTATTGGGCAGCGCCACTCATCCTGTGAGTGGACACACCGCCATAGTGACAGTATTGGGCAGCGCCACTCATCCTGTAAGTGGACACACCGCCATAGTGACAGTATTGGGCAGCGCCACTCATCCTGTAAGTGGACACACCGCCATAGTGACAGTATTGGGCAGCGCCACTCATCCTGTAAGTGGACACACCGCCATAGTGACAGTATTGGGCAGCGCCACTCATCCTGTAAGTGGACACACCGCCATAGCAGCATGTACAACACTCCCCAATAGGAAGAAAACCCGCTGTGAGGCATCTGCCAAAGTTGCTTTCTGGACTCTTGTCTCTATTGACGGTCATTACCTCTCTATAGTCTGGCCTGGGGCCCGACAGCTGAGTGGACAGCGCTCCGGATTCGTAGACCTCAGATTCCGGGTTCGATTCCCGTTGGAGGCGGAAACAAATTGGTAAAGTTTCTTTTACCCTGATGCGCCTGTTCACCTAGCAGTAAATAGGAAATTGGGAGTTAGCGGCTACGGGCTGCTTCCTGGGGATGTATAACAAAAAAGGAGGCCTAGTTGGGGGACCGGGCCGCGGGGACGCTAAGGCCCCGAAATCATCTCATAATAACCTCAAGATAACCTCTCTATGGTGTTCGTTCAGCGGCTTCAATATTACCTGTATTCAATATACACTCATTGTATTTATCTGAATTAAAACTCATCTGCCATTCATCAAACTAACTGAAGAAAAGGCTAATCATCCCGAGAGAAGTTAATATTACTGCAAGTTAGCTTGGCTGGCAGACCTCTAGCGGGAGACCTCTGGCGGGAGACCTCTGGCGGGAGACCTCTGGCGGGAGACCTCTGGCGGGAGACCTCTGGCGGGAGACCTCTGGCGGCAGACCTCTGGCGGGAGACCTCTGGCGGGAGACCTCTGGCGGCAGACCTCTGGCGGCAGACCTCTGGCGGGAGACCTCTGGCGGGAGACCTCTGGCGGGAGACCTCTGGCGGGAGACCTCTGGCGGGAGACCTCTGGCGGCAGACCTCTGGTGGGAGACCTCTGGTGGGAGACCTCTGGCGGGAGACCTCTGGCGGCAGACCTCTGGCGGCAGACCTCTGGCGGGAGACCTCTGGCGGCAGACCTCTGGCGGGAGACCTCTGGCGGGAGACCTCTGGCGGGAGACCTCTGGCGGCAGACCTCTGGCGGGAGACCTCTGGCGGGAGACCTCTGGCGGCAGACCTCTGGCGGGAGACCTCTGGCGGCAGACCTCTGGTGGGAGACCTCTGGTGGGAGACCTCTGGCGGGAGACCTCTGGCGGCAGACCTCTGGCGGCAGACCTCTGGCGGGAGACCTCTGGCGGCAGACCTCTGGCGGGAGACCTCTGGCGGGAGACCTCTGGCGGGAGACCTCTGGCGGCAGACCTCTGGCGGGAGACCTCTGGCGGGAGACCTCTGGCGGCAGACCTCTGGCGGGAGACCTCTGGCGGCAGACCTCTGGTGGGAGACCTCTGGCGGGAGACCTCTGGCGGCAGACCTCTGGCGGCAGACCTCTGGCGGGAGACCTCTGGCGGCAGACCTCTGGCGGGAAACCTCTGGCGGCAGACCTCTGGCGGCAGACCTCTGGCGGGAGACCTCTGGCGGGAGACCTCTGGCGGGAGACCTCTGGCGGGAGACCTCTGGTGGGAGACCTCTGGCGGGAGACCTCTGGCGGCAGACCTCTGGCGGGAGACCTCTGGCGGGAGACCTCTGGCGGCAGACCTCTGGCGGGAGACCTCTGGCGGGAGACCTCTGGCGGCAGACCTCTGGCGGGAGACCTCTGACGGGAGACCTCTGGTGGGAGACCTCTGGCGGGAGACCTCTGGCGGCAGACCTCTGGCGGCAGACCTCTGGCGGGAGACCTCTGGCGGGAGACCTCTGGCGGGAGACCTCTGGCGGCAGACCTCTGGCGGGAGACCTCTGGCGGGAGACCTCTGGCGGGAGACCTCTGGCGGCAGACCTCTGGCGGGAGACCTCTGGCGGGAGACCTCTGGCGGCAGACCTCTGGCGGCAGACCTCTGGCGGCAGACCTCTGGCGGGAGACCTCTGGCGGGAGACCTCTGGCGGGAGACCTCTGGCGGGAGACCTCTGGCGGGAGACCTCTGGCGGGAGCCTCACCTCCAGCCTCCCACACCCGGCTGACGGACGGTCGGCTGTTGAGGTTCTTAACAAAAGTTTCCCTGACAACCTAACTGGAAAACTTTTGTTAAGAGCCTCAGTTCTCTCAACCCCCCCCCCCCCCCCCCCCACCGTCCTCTGCCAGGCATGGAGGGATAAGGCGGGGGAGGGAACTATCAGGGGGAAAGCGCCAAGCGACTACGACTACATAACACTAGGAAGGGATCAGGATATAAGGATTTGGGACGGGACGGGGAAGATGGAATGGTGCCCAATACCTGGGGTGGTCGGAAATTGTACGCCGATCTGCATAAAGTTAGCCCGTCGCTCTACCGTCCAGTCCAAGTGGTTGGACAAGGAAGGATAGGAAAAGAACCAAAGGCGATAAGATCGGCCAAGTGTCACACCCTCACCCTCTACACACACACCAAACGAGTTAGTCGATGCTTGGGCAACCACCTCTAGCTTCATTAATCTTCCCCAGACACACAGTTCAGACTAAATGTTGGATAGGTAGAGAGAGGCTCGTTGACTTCATGTTCCACAAGGACAATGAAGGAATGTGCCATTACTGAGTTTTTGAGTTACTCTCGGCCGTGATCAACGGTAAACCCCACACCCCCGGAGAGGATGGTGTTATCACATACTGTGTTTGCTGCCTTTAATACCAGGAAGTTCCCTCTTTAAGCTGTATACTATGAGCTATATTACCGAGAGACTTCCTATCTCTTAGACCAACAGTGTCGTTCCAATTCTGAAGCCAGATCAAGAGAATGATTTCCGCCCAATTTACTCTTACTAACTGCCTTTGCAGCTAGTATGACCCTTCAAGTATAATAAGACGGTTTAGGACCATTGGAGAGCATGGTCCTAAACCGTCTCCTCTACAGAATAAGAATCATGCTCTCCTCAAGATCTATGACTTCACACGTGAAAGGAGTGCGCATCATTGCATTCCAACCTTTTGCATCCTGCACACGGAAGGCTCGGATACCACCTTCCTCAGATCTCAAGTCTACATTTGGCTCTGTAAATAAACATGTCATTCTGAGTGAGCTCACCAGAATGTAAATTATTGGTTGGCCTCGTTGTTGGATGGGAGATTACTTATCCAGCATGAAGCCAACTATGCTGTTCGAAGGGTGTAGGAGTGTAACGAGTTATTTTGGCCTTAGGCACCACATAGGGAGGTGCTCTCAGCCATTCATGATTTACTCTATCAATAAATGTGCTTCTAAACACTGAGCCTAGCATATCCTACGAACACATTACCTATGTTCAGGAAATAATGAAGCATACCACTGGGTATGTTAACACTCGGGCATACCACTGGGTATGTTAACACTCGAGCATAGCACTGGGTATGTTAACACTCAGGCATACCACTGGGTATGTTAACACTCGAGCATACCACTGGGTATGCTTAACTCTGTATTAGCCTCATGTCAATACCAATGTTTAGTCATCTCAGCGGAGAAAACCAAGATAATGGGCGTCCAGGCAGGCAGGGAGGAACTCTTCCCAAGATGCACCTGTATGACGGCTCTCAGCTTGACTACGTAAACAGGTTCCAATACCTTGGTGGTGAGGTTCGGCCGTACGGCCAGGTTGTAATCAGACTCGGTCGTCAGTATAAAGATTGGCTCAGTTCTCAAGGCTATGGTGGGGCATCAGTCAGGGTATGGTGCCAGGGGCATCAGTCAGGGTATGGTGTCAGGGGCATCAGTCAGGGTATGGTGTCAGGGGCATCAGTCAGGGTATGGTGCCAGGGGCATCAGTCAGGGTATGGTGCCAGGGGCATCAGTCAGGGTATGGTGTCAGGGGCATCAGTCAGGGTATGGTGTCAGGGGCATCAGTCAGGGTATGGTGCCAGGGGCATCAGTCAGGGTATGGGGCCAGGGGCATCAGTCAGGGTATGGTGCCAGGGGCATCACTCAGGGTATGGTGCCAGGGGCATCAGTCAGGGTATGGTGTCAGGGGCATCAGTCAGGGTATGGTGCCAGGGGCATCAGTCAGGGTATGGTGCCAGGGGCATCAGTCAGGGTATGGTGCCAGGGGCATTACTCAGGGTATGGTGCCAGGGGCATTACTCAGGGTATGGTGCCAGGGGCATCACTCAGGGTATGGTGCCAGGGGCATTACTCAGGGTATGGTGCCAGGGGCATTACTCAGGGTATGGTGCCAGGGGCATCTCTCAGGGTATGGTGCCAGGGGCATTACTCAGGGTATGGTGCCAGGGGCATTACTCAGGGTATGGTGCCAGGGGCATCAGTCAGGGTATGGTGCCAGGGGCATCAGTCAAGGTATAGTGCCAGGGGCATCACTCAGGGTATGGTGCCAGGGGCATCACTCAGGGTATGGTGCCAGGGGCATCAGTCAGGGTATGGTGCCAGGGGCATCAGTCAGGGTATGGTGCCAGGGGCATCACTCAGGGTATGGTGCCAGGGGCATCACTCAGGGTATGGTGCCAGGGGCATCAGTCAGGGTATGGTACCAGGGGCATCAGTCAGGGTATGGTGCCAGGGGCATCAGTCAGGGTATGCTGCCAGGGGCATCCCTCAGGGTATGGTGCCAGGGGCATCCCTCAGGGTATGGTGCCAGGGGCATCCCTCAGGGTATGGTGCCAGGGGCATCAGTCAGGGTATGGTGCCAGGGGCATCCCTCAGGGTATGGGGCCAATGTCACAACTGTTCAAATGAAGTACCATAGATCTTTTGTTGATTATGCTCCTCCTCTGCTTGCTTCAGTGCCTGGAAGAAAGCTTGAAGGGCTTAAAAGTGCAGAGCTAAAAACTCCCTTGAGGATTATCCTTGAATGCCCGTTACACAAAGATTCGTAATATGAAAAAAGATCTCAGTATTCCGAGCGTCATTGATCGTGTTACTGAAATTAATGTTCTTAGTGGTATATAAATGTTTAGGTTTGCTGATCCTAACTCTTGCACAAAAGCCATCCGCAGACCGTATTTATTGAAGGCCAACATTTTCATAATGGATTACACAAACTGTAACTTAACTCAAGATGATTATATTCACAATTTGTACCAAGAGACAACAACGGCACTTTCCTGCACCGTGGGAGATTACACCCTTTCCAATTTTAATCCCTCCCTTTCCACACAAGAAGCAAATTAGAGATCAACCCAAACTTCGTCTTGAAGCAAAGCTCAACGCCTTAAGCCATATTGATGCTCTGTCCACAGAGAGCATGCCCTCTCTCTCAAATCATATACACTGATGGTTCCCTACACCGCACCACGGGTGCAGCTGGAAGTGCAGTTGTCCTGACAATGGGCGATGGTTTATATTTTGAGTGGGGAGTCCGTATAAACAACTGGGCCTCTACACTTCAGACCGAACTATTTGCCTTGCTTCTTGCACTGAAATGTGTACAAGTCTCCAAACTTGACACATTAATTGNCCTGCTCCAATACATCTCAATATCTCATGCAATTCACATTTTTCCGTCTCTATCCTGTCTTGTCTTGTTGATGCCCCAGATTCGAATAATCCATGTAGTATAATAGACCGCCTCCTCAGTAATTCTTTGTCATGCTGGTAGCCTGTCCCCTGGGGTTTCTCCCTCCCAACCGCAGTCACTAACCCATTCCCCACTAATCCTCTGTCCTTAGCCATGCTGTTAATCCTTCCTAATTCGTTTGTGATCCGAGCACATTCCCTCTCCCAGTCCTCTCTTCCCTTCCTAATCTCTTCCTGAATATAGAGCATAATTTCTTGTTTTTGCCTCTCTACCTCAACCTGTATTTGCTGAAATAACTCGCTTTTAATCCCTTGGATTAGATCCACCATCCAATCGCTCCTTCTCTCTACAAATTTCCCTATTAATTTGTCTATAAATCTGTCCTCCTCCTCATCCCTGCTGGTGATTGACCTTGAACCCCTTCCTGATCGTGTCATTGCAGTAACAACCCAGCCAAAAAAGGCGCTCCTCAATACCTTGCTCAATCTGCAGCACAAACAGGCGAGAAAGTACACCACGCGGCTGGTCCAGATGTGAGGTCTCTGCGTCCCGCGTCCCAGCTGGTGAGGTCACTAGTGGTGAGGTCACTCCAGCTCAATGTCGGCTCCACAATTTCACAATACCACAAATGTACTCAACACTTATTTTCAGTGGTGCTGTTTCTACTGTTTTTCTTCACTTCCTTGTGGTTTTGAGTGAGCTTACTAATTATTCAATCACTCATATACACTCATATACGCTGATTTTCCCCCCCAATTCACTAGCTACGCAAGAGCTTCCCAAAGACCCGTCTGATCATCGCGGCTGTCTGAACACACACTCACACACACACTGTGTGTGTGTGTGTGTGTGTGTGTGTGTGTGTGTGTGTGTGTCCAAATTGCATGCTGGGAGCAAAATGTGGAGGCGTCAAGCTTGTGGGGATTATCTCCTTGGCGATCCTGGGGGGGGGGGGGGACTGAACGAGGGAGAGGAAGAGGCGAGTGGCGTTTTTGGTTCCATTCGAAGCATTGATAGTGAAATGTGTGTATTCGAATATATATACACGAGCACGGTTTGTGTAAGAAGGAAGCAGACAGACAGACAGACAGTGAAAAATAGGAAATATTCACAATGAATGACCTTAAAACATATGAACATGGATGGCAGATTAAGAAAAAGTTTTTAAGAGTTTTCATATAGTGCAAGAGTAGTGGGCAAATGGAATGGACTAAATGAACAATTTATAGAAGTAAACTGCATTCATAATTTAAAAAGGACACATTGCATTCGACAACCGGCGGATGGAAAGGCGGGGTCCAAGAGCTAAAGCGTAGCTCGGTTCAGCAGGCACACACACACACATACACTGAATATAGTGTGAATATAGGGGGCTGGGTGGCCGAGTGGACAGCGCTCTAGACTCGTGGATCTAGGGACCGGGGTTCGATCCCCGCACCCGGCGGAGACAGATGGGCAGTTTCCTTAACCCTGATGCCCCTGTTACCTAGCAGTAAATAGGTACCTGTGAGTTAGACAACTGCTACGGGCTGCTTCCTGGGGATGTGTGTGTGTGTGTGGAGGAAAAAAAATAGTTAGTAACAGATGATTGATTAACAGTTGAGAGACGGGCTGAAAGAGCAGAGCTCAACCTCCGCAAGCACAACTAGGTGAATACACACATACACATGGTTTAATCGGAGATGTAAGTTAGCAAAGCAACTAAGTAAAAGAGCGTGGGGGAAACTGTAGAAATAACAGGACACTTGAGAGCAGAGAAAGATACCAGCGTGCCAGGAATCATCAGGGTGAGAAGAGAGGCAGAAGGGCAATACGAAAACGACATAGCAAGCTAGGCAAAAACTTAGCCTAAATTGCTGCACAGCAACATCAGGAGAAAAACAACAGTGAAGAAACAGGTAATGTAACTGAGGAAAGGGGCAGACAGATTCATTACAAACGACAAGGAAGTGTGTGAGGAAATGAATAAGGAAAACCAGGAGGTCTTCACATTAGAGCAAGGAGAAGTTCCAGAAATAAGAGAAGTAATAGTTAACCAGGCACCACTAGAGGAGTTTGGAATTACCAGTTGGGATATATGGAAGCTTTTGCTACAGTTGGATGTGACAAAGGCTATACGCCCATATGGAATATCACCATGGATACTAAAGGAAGAAGCAGAAGCACTGTGCCTGCCACTCTCCATGGTTTACAACAAATCACTGGTAACAGGTGAACTGCTAAACATTTGGAAGATGCCAAATATAGTCCCGATATACAAGAAGGGGGTATGGACAGGATTCACTGAACTACAGACCAGTGTCCCTAACTTGCATACCATGCAAGTTGATGGAGAAGATTGTGCGAAAAAAAGCTAGTGGAACATCTGAAGCGAAGGAACTTCGTGACACAACAACATTGGCTCAGGGATGGCAAATCATGCCTCATTGGATTATTTGAATTCTACGATGAGCAACACAAATCTGGCAAGAAAGAGAAGGGTGGGCAGACTGCATATTTTTGGATTGCCAGAAAGCCTTTGACACAGTACCACCCAAGAGACTAGTGCAAAAGCTGGAGATGCAGGCTGGAGTGAAAGGGAAGGTACTCCATTGGATAAGAGAGTACCTAAGGAACAGAAGACAGCGAGTCACTGAGAGGAGTGAGACCTCAAATTGGCGAGGCGTCATCAGTGGACTCCCGCAGGGATCAGTTCTTGGACATATACTGTTTCTGAAAATATGTAAATGATCTCCCAGAGGGTATAGAATCGTTCCTCTCATTGTTTGCTGATGATGCAAAAATTATGAGGAGGATTAAGACGAAGGAAGGTAGTATGAGACTACAAGATGACCTAGACAAACTGAATGAATGGTTCAACAAATGGCTACTAGAGTTCAACCCGAGTAAATGTAAGGTAATGAAACTAGGCGGAGGAAACAGGAGGCCAGACACTGGATACTGAATGGGAGATGAAGTCCTTAATGAAACGGACAGAGAAAGATCTAGGAGTTGACATCACACCAAACCTGTCTCCTGAAGCCCACATAAAAAGAATAACATCTGCAGCATATGCAAAGGTGGCTAACATCAGAACTGCCTTCAAGAACCTGTGTAAGGAATCATTCAGAAACTAGTTACCACATATGTAAGACCAATCTTGGAGTATGCGGGCCCCAGCATGGAGCCCGTACCTTCGACACAAGACGAAGCTGGAAAAAGTTCAGAGGTACGCCACTAGGCTAGTTCCAGAACTAAGAGACATGAGTACTAGGAAAGGCTGCGTGAAATGCACTCACGAGCCTGGAAGACAGAAGAGTAAAGGGAGACATATCACTACCTACAAAATTATCAGGGAATGAAGGGTAGAAAAGATAAACTGTTTAACACGGGTGGTATGCGAACAGGGGACACAGGTGGAAACTGAGTACCCAAAGAGCCACAGGGAAGTAAGAAAGAACTTTTTCAGTTCCAGAGTAGTAACAGATGGAATGCACTAGGAAGTGATGTGGTGGAGGCTGACTTCATACACAGTTTCAAATGTATATATGATAGAGCCTATAGGCTCACGAATCTGTACACCAGTTGAGAGGCGGGACCAAAGAGCCAGAGCTCAAACCCCCCCCAAGCACAACTAGGTAGTGTAACACACACACCCCACATCAACAAAACACACAAACACACACACACAACAACAAGAAAGGGGATAGACAGGAGGCACTGAATTACAGGCCAGTGTCCCTAACCTGCATACCATGCAAGCTGATGGAGAAGATTGTGCGAAGAAAGCTAGTGGACACCTGGAGCGAAGGAACTTTGTAAACAGCATCAACATGGGTTCAGGGATGGCAGGTCCTGCCTCACAGGGTTACTTGAATTCTACGACCATGCTACAAAAATAAGGCAAGAAAGAGAAGGGTGGGCAGACTGCATATTTTGGATTGTCAGAAAGCCTTTGATACAGTGCCACACAAGAGGCTAGTGAAAAAGCTGGAGATGCAGGCTGGAGTGAAAGGGAAGGTACTCCGTTGGATACAGGAGTACCTAAACAACAGGAGACAAAGAGTCAGTGTGAGGGGTGAGGTCTCAGATTGGCGAGACGTTACGAGTGGAGTCCCGCAGGGGTCAGTCCTTGGACCTATACTGTTTCTGATATATGTAAATGATCTCCCAGAGGGTATAGAATCGTTTCTCTCAATGTTTGCCGATGATGCAAAAATTATGAGGAGGATTGAAACTGAGGACGATAGTAGGAGGCTACAGACGACCTAGACAGACTGAGTGAATGGTCCAACAAATGGCTGTTGAAGTTCAACCCGAGTAAATGCAAAGTAATGAAACTAGGCAGTGGAAACAGGAGGCCAGACACAGGATACAGAATAGGAGATGAAGTACTTAATGAAACGGACAGAGAGAAAGATCTAGGAGTTGATATCACACCAAACCTGTCTCCTGAAGCCCACATAAAAGGATAACATCTGCGGCATATGCGAGGCTGGCTAACATCAGAACAGCGTTCAGGAACCTGTGTAAGGAATCATTCAGAATCTTGTACCACATATGTAAGACCAATCCTGGAGTATGCAGCCCCAGCATGGAGCCCGTACCTTGTCAAGCACAAGACGAAGCTGGAAAAAGTCCAAAGGTATGCCACTAGACTAGTCCCAGAACTAAGAGGCATGAGTTACGAGGAAAGGCTGCGGAAATGCACCTTACGACACTGGAAGACAGAAGAGTAAGGGAGATATGATCACAACCTACAAAATCCTCAGAGGAATCGACCGGGTAGACAAGGACAAACTATTCAACACTGGGGGGACGCGAACAAGGGGACACAGGTGGAAACTGAGTACCCACATGAGCCACAGAGACGTTAGAAGAACTTTTTCAGTGTCAGAGTAGTTAACGGATGGAATGCATTAGGCAGTGATGTGGTGGAGGCTGACTCCATACACAGTTTCAAATGTAGATATGATAGAGCCCAGTAGGCTCAGGATCTGTACACCAGTTGATTGACAGTTGAGAGGCGGGACCAAAGAGCAAAGCTCAACCCCCGCAAGCACAAATAGGTGAGTACACAATAGGTGAGTACACACACCCCACACACACATGAG
>WNGS01029211.1:35105-46032 GCA_020271785.1 Procambarus virginalis
TTACCGTACCTGAGACCTGGAATTGTCACTGTTAAACATCAATTTTTTCTGATGCCCAGTCGAACTTTATTAATATCAGCTTGAAGTTTTTCAATGTCTTCAGCCGAGGTAATTTTCATACTGATTTTTGTGTCGTCTGCAAAGGATGATACGAAGCTGTGACTTGTATTTTTGTCTATATCTGATATGAGAATAAGGAAAAGCAGCGGTGCAAGGACTGTACCCTGAGGTACAGAGCTTTTAACTGCACTTGGACTAGATTTTATATGGTTGACCGTTACTCGCTGAGTCCTGTTTGACAGAAAACTGAGTATCCAGCGTCCTACTTTACCGGTTATTCCCATTGACTTCATTTTGTGTGCTATCACGCCATGGTCACATTTATCGAAAGCCTTTGCGAAGTCCGTGTATATCACATCAGCATTCTGTTTTTCTTCTAATGCCTCAGTGACTTTATCGTAGTGCTCAAGTAGCTGTGAGAGGCACGATCTTCCCGCTCGAAATCCATGTTGGCCTGGGTTGTGAAGGTCATTGGTCTCCATGAAATTGGTGACCTGACTCCTAATCACTCTCTCAAATACTTTTATTATGTGCGATGTTAGTGCAACTGGTCTATAATTCTTTGCCAATGCTTTGCTCCCTCCCTTGTGTAGAGGGGCTATGTCTGCTACTTTGAGTGCATCTGGTATCACCCCCGTGTCCAAGCTCTTCCTCCACACTATACTAAGTGCCTGTGCTACCGGCACTTTGCATTTCTTTATAAATATTGAATTCCATGAGTCTGGACCTGGGGCCGAGTGCATGGGCATGTTTTCAATTTCTCTTTCAAAATTTAGTGCGCTCGTGTTGATATCAGTTATATTTACAGGGGTTTGGATATCCCGCATAAAGAAATTGTCTGGATCTTCTACTTTCATGTTGTTTATTGGAGTGCTAAACATGTCCTCATACTGCTTTTTTAGGATTTCACTAATTTCTTTGTCATCCTCCGTGTATGAACCTTCACTTGTACGAATAGGTCCAATACTGGCAGTGGTTTTTGCTTTTGATTTCGCATATGTGAAGAAGTATTTTGGATTTTTCTTTATTTCCTGAATTGCTTTCTGTTCTAACTGCCTTTCTTCAGTTTCATATGAGTGTTTCAATTTCCGCTCGATTTCTTCAATCTCCCTATTTAAATTATTCCTTCTTTGACGGGAAATTCGTGTCTGCATAAGCAGTTCCGTTATTCTTTTCCTGCGTTTATAGTGTCTTCTGCGTTCTCTTTCTACGTTGGATCTCTTTCTGGCTTTCCTCAAAGGAACATGTTTCAGACAGACTTGATACGCTTCCGAAGTCAGTTTTTCTATTCCTTCTGTAGGACTTTTATTACTTAAAACAGTTTCCCATGGAATGTTTTTAAGTTCCCTGTTTATTATCTCCCAGTCTATCCTTTTATTATTAAAATTGAATTTACTGAATAGCCCCTCTCGCTTTATCAACGTTTTAGGTCTATTCTGAGTATTGATGGTAGTTTGCACTTCAATGAGCTTGTGATCTGAATATGTGGTATCTGATATCGTAATGTCTCTGATTATGTCTTCATTGTTCGTAAAGACCAGATCGAGAATATTTTTATTTCTCGTTGGCTCCGATATCTGCTGAGTGAGTGAAAATTTGTCACAGGATTTGGTTAGCCAGTGGATTTGTAACCGTGTGGATTTGTTCATTTGATATATCACGTTATTGTGATTTCTGTGTGTATAAGGGTATCTTGTCTCCTTCTAGAAGCTCAACTTGACTGTACAAACGTAAATTTTACAACCTTAGAGCGCCGGCCAGTACGTCCTCCTCTGAGTGTCTTTGGAAGTGCACTGATGTTACCAGCCTGTTGTTGTTGTTGTTTAAGATTCAGCTACTGGGAACAAAAAGTTCCAAGTATCACGGGCTATGGTGAGCCCGTAGTGGACTTACCTGGCACAGGAGCGGAGCTGAAACTTGTGTTACGAGCCGCGGGCACCAATTGCCTAATCGGCTCGCTGATTGGCTAATGACTACGCCTGGGGGCGATGGCTGGTGCCATCGCCCCCAGGCGTAGGCTCTCACTCGCGGTTGAATTCAGGCGCCATCTTGATGAATATCTGGCTAACCTTTCCCCTCCTCCCTTTTAAATTTCCAAAAACAAAATATGTCCAAAACCGCGCAACTTGCACCTTATTTATATGACATATCATACTCTGTCATACACAATCTGTCCTCAGGGAGGAGATCCCCCTCAAGGGAATAAATTGGGAACGACTATAATTTGTGCTATTATCTACTCTCTATAAATGGTTAAAGTTACCATAGGTTAAGAACCGGTTAGTTTAGGCTAGATTAGGTTTCATTACGTCTGGTTACATTAATTCAATGTATTATTGACGATAATGTGAAATACGGAATTTGAAAACCATTTAATGTGCCTGCGAATTCCGTTTACAGAAAACCAAGTTCTTCAAAGAAAATGTTTTCAGCATAATTTGTTTATATTTTTAATTAACGATTTTTATTACATTAAAGTTATAACTTGAAAATAATCTCCATTTCCAACAAAGGTTCATTTGCCAGTTTACGTATAGACTGTTACTGGAACCGTAATATGCTTTCAGACCATCACAAATAACTAGATAACTATCCAGGTGGTTAGAAGGTGGGTGAAGTTTCTCATGGTAATGGATTTGGTCTGAGGACAGGCTGTGTCTAACATGTTTGTAAGGTGGACCAAATGCCTTTTGATGTTGGAAAAGGCATGAATTAGACGGAGACCATAACAGAGTGTGTGTGTTTGTGTATTTACTATTTGTGCCTGTTGGATTGCGCTGTTGGTTCTTGGACTAGGCCTTTTCAACCGTCGGTCGTCTAAACTCTACAGGACTCATTTCAGACCTTTTTTACTCTATAATAGCTACTACATATATTTATCTCTGACAATCAAACAGAATGCAGCCCGTTTATCAGCTGTCTAACTTCCAGGCATCTATTGACTGTTAGGTGGACAATGATATCAGGTGAGGGAAACTGTCCAATTTTCTGCGTGAGCGAAATTTTCCTTCGTGCGTACGTGCATGTACGTACGTAATCCGTACGTGTACGTACGTAATCCGTACGTGTACGTACGGATTAAATGTAACATTTCCCTAATCTGATTTCTCTAACACTAATTCATTCATCTTCAAATATCATAGATACAATGGACTTTTTTTTCAGTTAAAGCACAACATATTCAACGAAACTTAAGAAAACAAATCAGCATTGCAGAAAACTACAATTTATCGACACCAAATATATTGCGAAAAATATACTAACATAAATTTTCGGAGCCATTGCGTTTCAAAGTCTGCGAGCAGCCTCCCCACGTACTCCAATATTGCATAGTCCCCCCACACCATCTTGGAAGCAGCTGGGGGCGGGCCTCTGATGTCAGGTGGTACACGTAAGATCCAGTTTATTCTCTCTTAATACTTCTACTCTTTTTTTTTTCTTTGTTGTTATTCATTCTGTTTATCCGCCTCGCTACCTCGTCCGTGACAGTAACATGAAAAGACAAACAATATTTTGATTTATTGCTGGGTTTTGGGTCTGTCAACATCTGGAGGGATACTAAGACCACCACGACTACTTCACGGTTGTATATTGTTATGGTATTGTAATCAAGAACTTTCTAAAATATGACGCTAGACGTCATAAAAAGGCGACGCAACCCCGCAGGTCACGGGACACTAGGCAGCTAACAGGTGGCCTGTGAAGCGTCGCGTTCAATTCTTGATTGGCCAGGGGACTTCAGTCACGGACGGCATGTCATCAGAAAATGGTGTATAACTCCAAGCACTGCCGCCTGTTAACTTTTAACAACTTTTAACAACAACAACAGCCTGTTAACATGCAGCTGGGTCAAGCCCTGCCACTTTTCTCTACAATTTCAGCGTTTCCTCTCACCGACTTCTCTTCAGCTGTCCTCCACTTCAAGGCTCGCCCCATGGGCATCTTCTCCTGTATGTTATTGATTGATTGATTGTTAACAACACAGATTTTGAGATTGCAGTTGAAATTAGACCAAGCTCTTTGACCAGTGGTTGTCTGTTGTAGAGACATTGAGCTACCTGGAGTCGTCTCTATAACCTGATTCGATACACTTCACTGCTACACTTTTACCTGATTCGCTGTTTCAGCTAAAATAAAATAGGATGTGGACCTATTGTCAAGTAGGAAGACACAGCAAACACAATAGTCTGGCAACGGTGTTCCCCAAACAGGCTTGTTTAGGCGCGGGCTGAGGTCCAGTTACTATGGCAGTTGTGGTCACCTTTGGAAAAGACACTCCAAACGCTCTTTGGACGGTTTACATCAAGTTAGTACCCTCCCCCCCCCCCCAAGCAATATGGGTTTCGTGTGTGTGCGAACAATAGTCACAAAGAAATCCATAGACAGTGTTTGTGTGGTCAGTTCGTATAGGATTACAGCGCGTCCAGCACAACATAAGAGCAGAGTGCCACCGGGACAAGACGGCTCGACTGTACGGTAAAGTTTGTGGAAATCAGTAGTGTTTTTTCCATAGAGTTTATGCCATGAAATTGGTGCATTTGAAACAGGAATTACAGGAAGACGCGTCTAAACCCACGACAATTGTACATAGAGTGACGCCTATATATAGCAACCCTTCCTCATAAAATCATAGAACTTATTGCAACTGTTTGGTTAAATAGACTAATATGTACAACTTGACCAAAAAAGTACGCATTTAGTACCAATAATTTTGTAAATATCAAAAAGGCTCTAAATCCAACTTAAACATTCCTAGGCCTAGTATAGAGTATACTGTATTTATGTACCCTATTAGGCCTAGGATAGCATATTGTAGGCCTAGAATTGCTTGGACAGGTCAGGTTAGGCTCTGTAGTTACATTTGCAATTTTATAGAATGCAATTTGGGCTAATTCAGTAATGAAACACGTGAATTAAGGGGGAATCTAACAGTACATATTGGGACGTTTGACAATGTTGTTGTTGTTAGAAGTTGTGTAGCTTCAAGAGGGAGGCGCGTGTGTGTGTAGAGACGCTTTGGCAGTCACTTCCCAGGCGACCTTACCTGCCACTATTTCCTTTGTCTCTGACATTTGATGGTCGAGTTGGCGAGCACAGTTTAAAGTGTTGTCATCATATACACATATACATGTATTTTTAAGTTATTGTTGTTACGGTAGAAGTGGAGAAGGTTCGGAGAGATATAAGGTCCGTTTACAGATATTGTCTAGTTGACTGAGTTTGTTCGTTTATTATGCACCCCATACCCATTCCATGGTCGGAAGCGGACTCCATGCCCATCCCGTATGCCATAGTGGACCCCATACATGTCCCGTGAGCAACAGTGGAAAAGGTTAGAGACACATAATGGGCTCAGAAACTGAACCCCAAAATTCATTTAGATATGTTAAGGAAGTTAACAACACCGTTCAGTGATGTTAAGGAAGTTAACGGTTTAACGAGGCAGTGTTGTCTCACGTCCTAATTAAATTGCTCAGTTTTCAAATACGAGGCTCCAGTCAGGGCAAGCTAGTCTAATGTTACTTCAGTTTGACGAGCATTTTATACTTTTAGGGAGAGAGTATCAGGGAATAGTGAAGAGTCTCGTGAAGCCTCATGGTGGAACAAGAAACTGTTCCCTGTTGTTGTTGTTGTTGTTGTTATAGATTCAGCTACTGGGAACAAAAAGTTCCAAGTAGCACGGGCTATGGTGAGCCCGTAGTGGACTTACCTGGCACAGGAGCGGGGCTGTAACTTGAACTGTTCTCTTCGTGCGACAGTTAAAGAGACGCTGCAGGAGGGGCGCGGTACCTCGCTGCAGTTACCTCACAGTTACCTCACAGTTACCTCACAGTTACCTCACAGTTACCTCACAATAACCTCACAGTTACCTCACAGTTACCTCACAATAACTTCACAGTTACCTCCCATGTTCCCCGCCCCAAATGCACTGCTCCGTGTGTTCATCCGTCCCAAGAACAATCAATATTTTTCATGATTTAGGCCTATGTCTTTACCTACCACCTCATTCCCCTAACGATCGGATTGCGTCTTCTCATTCCCTTGTTCAATTATCTGTAATGTGCTCCCGCCAGAGTAGTTTAACTTTATATGTTGATAACCGAAACGAAGCTCTGTGTATGGTATGCTGCCTCTTCTCTGTGTATGGTATACTGCCTCTTCTCTGTGTATGGTATACTGCCTCTTCTCTGTGTATGGTATACTGCCTCTTCTCTGTGTATGGTATACTCCCTCTTCTCTGTGTATGGTATACTCCCTCTTCTCTGTGTATGGTATACTGCCTCTTCTCTGTGTATGGTATACTGCCACTTCTCTGTGTATGGTATACTCCCTCTTCTCTGTGAATGGTATACTGCCTCTTCTCTGTGTATGATATACTGCCTCTTCTCTGTGTATGGTATACTCCCTCTTCTCTGTTTATGGTATACTCCCTCTTCTCTGTGTATGGTATACTCCCTCTTCTCTGTGTATGGAATACTGCCTCTTCTCGGTGTATACATACATACAGTTTACTTTGGCTGTGGATTATGTCGGGATCCAAAGTATGCTTGCTGGTTGGTCAATACAACTTGTGGTTGCCTTAATGACCGGCCAGAGGTTGGGATATCAATCACTTCCGTCAATTCAGTAGACAGTGTCACGGAAACTTAACCCTGCCTATATGTCAAGCAGTGAAAATGTGTTTTGTTTTTATCTTTCTTGTAAAAATAGTTTAATTCTTGTTTTAATGACTGAGAAGAGGCGCGGGGTAGGCTTATTGAACCCTTGGCTTACCACCAATGTCACGCGCACCATAGCTTGCACTAAACTAATAAGGAAATGTTAAAACTGAGGAGTACTGCAGTGAAATTACAGGAAGACCTTGACAAACTCAAGGAGAGATCAGACAAATGGCTATTACAGTTCAACCACAAGAAGTGTAAGGTAATGAAATGGGAAGCGATAATTGGGACCAGAAGGAATCTACACTAAAAGTGGGAGAAAACAACAGGAATGGCTAAGGTAAAATGATTTGGGAATGAATATAATTGCACACATGACACACACACCACACAAGCTGCTACCTCACAGGAAGCAGCAAGGTGCACCACTCAACTGCTGGAGAGAAAGAGATCAGTGGTAGTTGTAGGCATCAAAGAACAGGAAGGATCCAACAGGCAAGAATGGAATGGCAAGGATAGAGAGGCAGTACATGGGCTACTGAAGGGGTTACAGATGGAAGAGGCTGCACACAACATTGAGAAGGTTTTCAGGTTGGGCTGGTACAACAGGGACAGAAAACCGACTTGTAAAGGTGGTGTTTGCAAAACGAAACCACGAAGGAGGATATTCTAGAAAAGAAGAGTCGTCTCCAACATGTGGAGGGATACAAACAAGTATTCCTGCAGAGGACAGGACGAAGGAGGAGAGAGCCAGGGCAGCAGAGGCAAGGAGGGAAGCGCAGGGAGAGAGGAGCAAACCAGGAAATCACAGCCCCCAACACAGCAGTCCCAGAGACAAGAGGGGAACCCAAAACCCACTCCAGCAACACCAGAGGGGGGGGCAACACCACCAACCCCCTCTGCATAGAAACCCTTCCTCACCCCACCCTGACCCTGCCCCAACCCTCCCTCCCCCCCCCCCCCATTCTGACCCCGACACCCATCCCCATTCCCATCATGTCCCCCGCCCACCTTTCCCCCCAGTCCCCTTCCACCTTCATCCATACCCTCCCTATTCCTCCTCCCCCCTCACCCCGTATCCTCCATGTCCCCCCTATCTCCTTAACCCACACCTACCCGTTCCCCTTCCCTTAAACCCCCACCCCCACCCCAAAAACCTCTGCGACCCTGCAAACCACCTCACAGATCCTCTCACCCACGGAACAGCTTCCCACACCAGTAGAATACTCGCCAAGAAAGGGATATGTAAATGAACAGAAGAAAGTGAGCTTCAAGGCGATGTACACTAACATAGATGGGATTACAAATAAAACTAGTGAACTTGGAGAGTGGGCACTAGAAGAAAACCCAGACATAATAGCACTCACAGAAACAAAGCTAACGAAAATCATAACAAATGCAGTGTTTCCACAGGGCTACTATGTAGTGAGGAAAGAGAGAGAAGGGAGAGGAGGAGGTGGTGTGGCTTTGCTACTAAGAGAAGTTGGAGTTTCGAAGAGATGGTAATTCAGAACTGTGAAGGTTTCAGGGACTACATATCAGGCACCATTGCAACTGGAGGACAGAAAATTATAATAGTAGTCATATATAACCCCCCACCGAATGACAGAAGACCCAGACAGGAATATGATAGAAACAACATGGCCACCATCAATATATATAGAGAGAGCAGCTTCTGTGGCTAGCAGGAACGGATCCAGACTTCTAATCATGGGAGACTTCAACCATGGGAAGATAGATTGGGGGAACAGAGACCCACGGAGGCCCAGACACATGGAGAGCTAAGCTGCTGGATGTGGCAACAAGAAACTTTCTAAGTCAACACGTCAAGGGACCGACAAGAATGAGAGGAGGGGATGAACCAGCCTTGCTTGATTGATATTTACCCTAAATGAGTCGGATATAAGGGAAGTTAAGTTGGAAGCCCCCTTGGGAATGAGTGATCATAGTGTATTGAGCTTTGAGTACCTGGTTGAGCTAGGAATTATCACCCCCAAAAAAGAACTGGGAACCAAAGGGCTGGCGTACGAAAGGGAAACTATGAGGAGATGAATAAATTCCTATGGGATATACATTGGGACACAGAACTCGGAAACCAAGTCCGTACAAGACATGATGGACTATGTCACCCAAAAATGTCAGGAGGCTGTAAGCAGGTTTGTCCCAGCCAACAGGAAAAAACAGAGAAGCAAAGGAAGAATCCGTGGTTTAATAGGGAATGTATGAAAGCAAAGGAGCTGAACAAAAGGGCATGGAGGAACTTCCGTAATAACAGAACACCAGAAAGTAGAGAGAGATACCAGAGAACCAGGAACGAGTATGTCAGTGTGAGAGAGCAGCTGAGAAAAGGTATGAAAATGATATAGCTAATAAAGCCAAGACTGAACCAAAGCTACTACACAGTCACATCAGGAGGAAGACAACAGTGAAGGAACAGGTGATTAAACTTAGGGTGGGCGAGGACAGGTACACAGAGAATGACAAAGAGGTGTGTGAAGAACTCAACAAAAGGTTCCAGGAGGTCTTTACAATAGAACAGGGAGATATCACGGCGCTGGGAGAGGTGGCAGCAAACCAGGTGACCTTGGATAGGTTCGAAATTACAAGAGATGAGGTCAAAAAGCACCTATTGGAGCTGGATGTGAGAAAAGCTGTTGGGCCGGATGGAATCTCGCCATGGGTATTGAAAGAGTGTGCAGGAGCACTTTGCTTACCACTCTCCATAGTGTATAGTAAGTCACTGGGGGGACCTACCAGAAATATGGAAGACTGCTAATGTAGTACCAATATACAAAAAGGGTGACAGACAGAGGCACTGAACTACAGGCCAGTGTCCTTAACTTGTATACCATGCAAGGTGATGGAGAAGATTGTGAGAAAAAACCTAGTAACACATCTGGAGAGAAGAGACTTCGTGACAACCCATCAACATGGGTTCAGGGGAGGGTAAATCTTGCCTTACAGGCTTGATAGAATTCTACGATCAGGTGACAGATTAAGCAAGCAAGAAAGAGAAGGGTGGGCGGACTGCATTTTTTTGGACTGTCGGAAAGCCTTTGACACAGTACCCCATAAAAGGTTGATGCATAAGCTGGAGAAACAGGCAGGAGTAACAGGTAGGGCGCTCCAGTGGATAAGGGAGTACCTAAGCAATAGGAAGCAGAGAGTTACAGTGAGGGGTGAGACCTCAGACTGGCGTGAAGTCACCAGTGGAGTCCCACAGGGCTCTGTACTTGGACCTATCCTGTTTCTGATATACGTAAATGATCTCCCAGAGGGTATAGACTCATTCCTCTCAATGTTTGCTGACGACGCCAAAATTATGAGAAGGATTAAGACAGAGGAGGACAGCTTGAGACTTCAAGAAGACCTGGACAAGCTGCAGGAATGGTCGAACAAATGGCTGTTAGAGTTTAACCCAAGCAAATGTAATGTAATGAAGATAGGGGTAGGAAGCAGGAGACCAGATACAAGGTATCATTTGGGAGATGAAATACTTCAAGAGTCAGAGAGAGAGAAAGACCTGGGGGTTGATATCACGCCAGACCTGTCCCTGAAGCTCATATCAAGAGGATAACATCAGCAGCATATGCCAGGTTGGCTAACATAAGAACGGCCTTTAGAAACTTGTGTAAGGAATCTTTCAGAACATTATATACCACATATGTCAGACCAATCCTGGAGTATGCGGCTCCAGCATGGAGTCCTATCTAGTCAAGCATAAGACTAAACTGGAAAGGTTCAAAGGTTTGCCACCAGACTAGTACCCGAGCTGAGAGGTATGAGCTACGAGGAGCGACTGCAGGAATTAAACCTCACTTCGTTGGAAGACAGAAGAGTTAGGGGGACATGATCACCACATTCAAGATTCTCAGGGGAATCGACAGGGTTGATAAAGACAGGCTGTTTAACACAAGGGGCACGCACTAGGGGACACAGGTGGAAACTGAGTGCCCAAATGAGCCACAGAGATATTAGAAAGAACTTTTAGTGTCAGAGTGGTTGACAAATGGAATGCATTAGGAAGCGATGTGGTGGAGGCTGACTCCATACACAGTTTCAAGTGTAGATATGATAGAGCCCATTAGGCTCAGGAAACTGTACACCTGTTGATTGACGTTGAGAGGCGGGACCAAAGAGCCAGAGCTCAACCCCGCAAGCACAACTAGGTGAGTACAACTAGGTGAGTCACACACACACACCTC
>WNGS01029218.1:0-16260 GCA_020271785.1 Procambarus virginalis
CCGTCAGCTTAAAACCCTTAACGAGACAACTGAGAGCTTAAACCTTAAACGACACCCAAACACAACCAAACAGCCAAAAAAAAACTAAACGCGAAACATAAAAACGGTATTAAGACCGACCTTACCTTAACGTTTTCAGCCTGGACACCCTACCCCATACCTTCCACCGTCGGGTTAACGCCCATCGTCGGACACCCTTTGTGGGGGGGCCGAAATAAATAACGTTTGACGCGCTTAATTCCGGGTTAGGTAAAGATGGGGGGAGGTATGGCATCTTCTTGCCCTTCTCCTCCTTCCGGAGTCCTGTGTCGATTTCCATATCTGAGCCAGTAGCCTAAGCCTTGAACTATTGGGTTCCTTTCGCTAACTTTCTTTTTGGTTTGTCGTGGCTAAGCGCCGACCTCCAGTGGCTTACTAAGGGTGGGATAGGTGTGGTTAGGTTTAACCTGAGGTTAGATTTAACTTGGTCAACCAGGCTGTAGTTCATACTGCCTCAGTACTCACCTCTCCCCCCTTCAGCGAGGAGAGATTGACGTGCTGAATCATAGCACGGTGAATTCCGAGAACATATACGGCACGCATAGACGAGATAAAACACTAAATGTATTGGGATCGTCACAAAGCTTTCCAAATGTACTCACTAGAAAGACGACAAGTAGAGATATCAATAATATACACACCTGAGTGAAAGATACTGGAGGGCCCAAGTTACCAAATCTACACAGTAAAATAAACACGTACTTGAGTGAAACGATATGGAAGAACATGCAGAATAGAACCAGTGGAAGAGCAGAGGTGCCATAGGCAATATCAGAGAACACTGTATAAACATCAGAGGTCCGCGGTCTGTTCAACGTCTCCCCAGCGACTATAAGAAAATATTGCCGAACAACCGTGGGACATCTTCAAGCAGAAACTGGACTGTTTCCTAGGGGAAGTCCCGGATCAGCCGGGCTTGGGTGGGTATGGTGGGCCTGGGGGGCTCCACTCTCCTAGCAACAGCCTTGTGGACCACTCTCACAAGTCGAGCCTGTGCCTACGGGCCGGGCTTGGGGAGTAGAAGAACTCCCAGAACCCTATCAAGCAGGTATCAAGCAGGCTGCTAAAGTTTCAACTCATGCGAAAGTGTAAAGTAAATGAAAATCGGTGAAGGGAGGCCCAAGATACCCATCTGGGAGGTGAAAATCCTGCAAGAGTCAAATAGAAAGATCTGGGGGTTGATATCAACCCAAACCTGTGTGCCCCCAGAGCCCCCCATCAAAAGGATATCATCAGCGGACTATATGCTGGCTTGGCTAACATAAGAACTGCAATTAGAAACTTGTATAAGTAATCGTTTGGATCCTTGTATACCCATTATGTCATGACCAATAATTGCAGATCCAGCCTGGAGTCCATACCTCAGATAAACACAAGACAAATTCAGAGAAGGTTCAGAGGTATGCCCCACCAGACTAGAATCACCTATAAAAACTGAGAAGAGAGATGAGCTAACGACGGAAAAAGGCTACGGGAGGCTGAAACCTCACACCCTGGAGAAAAGAAGAGTAATGGGACACATGATAACCATCTACAAAATTCTCGGGGAATTGACAGTGGTATGGACAAAGAATAACTATGTAGTGCCCGGGTGGGGACACGAACAAAGGGGGGACACGGGTGTAAACTGAGTGCCCAATTGATCCACAGAGACATTAGAATTTCTTCAGTGTTCAGAGTAGTTAACAAATTGGATGCACTAAGGACGATTTTTTCGAAAGTAGATTTAATAGAGTCTAGTAGGATTCCAGAATCTATACACCCAGATCTGGTGATTGACGGCTGAGAGGCGGGACCAATAGAACCAAAGCTCACCCCCGCAAGCACAACTAGGTGAGTACAATGTCACGGGAGACATGTTTACCTCATACAAAATACTCTGGGTAATTGATATAGCTCACCAATTATAAGTTACCCAGGGATGGGGGGGGCAGGAGAACAAAGGGACCACAAGTACCCAGATGAGCCACAGAGTGAGGGCCTGACACACACATTCAGTTCTAAAGTCTGGAAGCTGAAATGACAATAGCCAACACATGTGCCTCCCTGGAGCATACCTGGGAGGATTTCGGGTGTTCTTCTACTTCCAGAGCCCGAGCCTGAGGCCAGGCTTCAAACACTTGTGATAACTTGGTCCAACAGTCTGATGCTTGGAGCGGCCAGCAGGCCTACACAACAGCCTGGAGAATAGGTATTGCAGGCATGCTCCTACATGGCATCATAGAAGCGCGGGACAGAGCCGGTTGAGGCATAGTGAGAGTAGGCCTAATAGACTGTTATCACAGGCATGAGACATGCACTGAATGAGTGTTGAAGGCCACTTCCCATATAGAAATATAAAATAACAGGAGTGATGATGAGAGAGTTACAAGGCCCCAGGAGTACATGGCTGAGAAGATCTTGGAAGGCTTTGAGGGTGGGGGGGGTGAGGGATGGGTAGAGGGAGCTAGAGTCAGCCTTCAAAGATCACAGTTAGGTAGATACACAAACACTATCGCTAACAGCAACCATTACCAACACATACTTAATCTTTCCTTCGACCCAACACAGATAACAGTCGACTCTCACTCCCAAGGTAAGCTTACGCATTTTAAAAGCACTGACTCACCTTCTGTGGTTGATGTGCAATTAAACCCTTGAACTATATGTTTACACACACATCTCTACCCTGTCCATGGAGGAGACAAGAAGAAAATGTATATATGACGGTTAGCATTGTAAATGTGTGCCACGTCTGTGGTGGAAAAAAAAAACTCCCAAGTGTTTGAACATTCTAAACATCTTGGAATAATTATTAACAGGAAATATGCCCCCCCCCCTAGTCGTAGCCATGGTGCTCCTAGGGCTGGTCTCCTAGCCCGACCAGAGGGCACAGAACGGCCGGGTCTCCTAGCCCGACCAGAGGGCAGACTGGCCGGGTCTTTCTAGCCCGACCAGAGGCCAGACTGGCAGGGGCTCCTAGCCCGACCAGAGGCCAGACTGGCTGGGTCTTCTAGCTCATGACCGAGGCCAGACGGAAGGTATAGCCCGACCACAGGCCAGACTGGCAGGGTCTCCTAGCCCGACCAGGGGCCAGACTGGCCGGGTCGATAGCCCGACCAGAGGCAGACTGGAGGGTCTCCTACGCCCGACAAGAGGCCTAAGACTGGCCGGCGTCTCCTAGCCCGACAGAGTGCCAGACTGGCCCGGTCGTCTCCTAGGCCCGAAAGAGGCCAGACTGGGGTCTCCTAGCACGACCAGAGGCATGACTGGGGGTCTCCTTAGCCCGACAGAGGCCAGATGGCCGGGTCTCACTAGCCCGACCCAGAGGTACACATCTGGGCCCGGGTCTCCTAGCCCGACCGAGGCCAGAACTGGCCGGGTCTCCCTAGCCCGACCAGAGGCTACACTGGCCGGGTCTCCTAGCCCAGACCAAGGGCCAGACTGCCGGGTCTCTAGCCCGACCAGAGGCCAGACTGAGGGTCTCCTAGCACGACCAGAGGCCAGACTGGCCGGGGGGTCTCCTAGCCGGCAGGAGGCAAGACTGGGCAGGGTTCTCCCTAGCCACACCAGAGGCCAGAATGGCCGGCTCCTAGCCCGACAGAGGCCAGACTGCAGGGTCTCCTAGCCTGACCAGAGGCTACACGGCCGGGTCTCCTAGCCGACCAGAGGCCAGACGGCCGGGTCTCCTAGCCCGACCACAGGCCAGACTGGCAGGGTCTCCTAGCCCGACCACAGGCCAGACTGGCAGGGTCTCCTAGCCCGACCACAGGCCAGACTGGCAGGGTCTCCTAGCCCGACCACAGGCCAGACTGGCAGGGTCTCCTAGCCCGACCACAGGCCAGACTGGCAGGGTCTCCTAGCCCGACCACAGGCCAGACTGGCAGGGTCTCCTAGCCCGACCACAGGCCAGACTGGCAGGGTCTCCTAGCCCGACCACAGGCCAGACTGGCAGGGTCTCCTAGCCCGACCACAGGCCAGACTGGCCGGGTCTCCTAGCCAGACCAGAGGCCAGACTTGCCGGGCTCCTAGCCCAGACCAGAGGCTACCTGGCAGGGTCTCCTAGCCCGACCAGGGGCCAGACTGGCCGGGTCTCCTAGCCCGACCACAGGCCAGACTGGCAGGGTCTCCTAGCCCGACCACAGGCCAGACTGGCAGGGTCTCCTAGCCCGACCAGAGGCCAGACTGGCGGGTCTCTAGCCGACCAGAGGACAGAATGGCCGGGTATCCTAGCCCGACCAGAGGCCAGACTGGCCGGGTCTCCTAGCCCGACCACAGGCCAGACTGGCAGGGTCTCCTAGCCCGACCACAGGCCAGACTGGCAGGGTCTCCTAGCCCGACCACAGGCCAGACTGGCAGGGTCTCCTAGCCCGACCACAGGCCAGACTGGCCGGGTCTCTAGCGACCAGAGGCCAGATGGGGGGCTCCTAGCCCGACAGAGGCCAGGGTAATGGCGGGTCTCTAGCCGACCAGCGGCCAGACTGGCGGGTCTCCTAGCCCGACCAAGAGGCCAGACTGGCAGGGTTCCTAGCCCGACACCCACGAGGCCAGACCATGGCGGGTCCTAGCCCGACCAGAGGCCAGACTGGCGCCGGCTCTCCTCGCCCGACCAGAGGCCAGACTGGCGGGTACTCATCGCACGACCAGAGGCCAGACTCGTCGTGGTTCTTCCTAGCCGACCAGAGGCAGAATGGCCGGGTCTCCTAGCCCGACCAAGAGGCCAGGATGGCCGGGCCTCTAGCCCGAACAGAGCAGACTGGACGGGTCTCATTAGCCCGGACAGATCTAGACTGGCCGGGTCTACTCGCCCGACCAGAGGCCGAATGGCCTGGGCCTCCATGCCCGACCAGAGGCAAGACTGGCCGGGTCTCCCTAGAACGGCCAGAGGCCAGACCTGGCCGGGTCTCCTAGCCGACCAGAGGCCAGACTGGCGGGCCTCCATGCTGACCAGAGGCCAGACCTGGCGGGTCTCCTAGCCCGACCAGAGGACAGACTGGCCGGGTCTCCTAGCCCGACAGAGGCCCGAATGGCGGGGTCTCTCCTCATCACTAGGCTCTTCAAATATTTTATTAACTATCTCTTTGACAGTTGAAAATCTGTTTTCAACATTAATTACTCAACCCTCCCAAGTAACGAGATGGAAAAAGACAATGTTGTGAATGTGCAGGCAGTGGTGGAGGGGTGTCAGGAAACACCACAGTGGAGGGGTGTCAGGCAGCACTACAGTGGAGGGGTGTCAGGCATCACTACAGTGGAGGGGTGTCAGGCATCACTACAGTGGAGGGGTGTCAGGCAGCACTACAGTGGAGGGGTGCCAGGCAACACTACAGTGGAGGGGTGTCAGGCAACACCACAGTGGAGGGGGACAGGCAACACCACAGTGGAGGGGTGTCAGGCAACACCAACGTGGAGGGGCCAGGCAACACTACAGTGGAGGGGGGCCAGGCAGCACTACAGTGGAGGGATGTCAGGCAACACCACAGTGGAGGGGTGCAGGCAACACAAAGCGGAGGGGTGTCAGGAACACTACAGTGGAGGGGGTGACAGGCAACACCACGTGGAGGGGTGCCAGGCAACACACAGGGAGGGTGTCAGGCAACACCACAGTGGACGGGTGTCAGGCAACACCACAGTGGAGGGTGTCAGGCAACACCACAGCGGAGGGGTGTCAGGCAACACCACAGTGGAGGGTGTCAGGCCAAAACACCACAGGGAGGGGTGTCAGGCAAAACTACAGTGGAGGGGTGTCAGGCATCACTACAGTGGAGGGGTGTCAGGCAACACTACAGTGGAGGGGTGTCAGGCAGCTACCACAATGGAGGGGTGTCAGGCAGCACTACAGTGGAGGGATGTCAGGCAACACCACAGTGGACGGGTGTCAGGCAACACCACAGCGGAGGGGTGTCAGGCAACACCACAGCGGAGGGGTGTCAGGCAACACCACAGCGGAGGGGTGTCAGGCAACACTAAGTGGAGGGTGGCAGGCAACACTTACCGTGGAGGGGTGTAGGCAAACTACTTTTTTTTTGTGGAGGGGTGTCAGGCAACACCACAGCGGAGGGGTGTCAGGCAACACCACAGCGGAGGGGTGTCAGGCAACACCACAGTGGAGGGATGTCAGGCAACACTACAGTGGAGGGGTGTCAGGCAAAATACAGAATGAGGGGTGTCAGGGCAACTACAAGTGGAGGGGGGTCAGGGCAGCATACAGTGGAGGGTGGTCACGGCAACACCCCAGTGGAGGGGTGTCAGGCAACACCACAGCGGAGGGGTGTCAGGCAACACCACAGCGGAGGGGTGTCAGGCAACACCACAGCGGAGGGGTGTCAGGCAACACCACAGCGGAGGGGTGTCAGGCAACACCACAGCGGAGGGGTGTCAGGCAACACCACAGCGGAGGGGTGTCAGGCAACACCACAGTGGCGGGGTGTCAGGCAACACCACAGCGGAGGGGTGTCAGGCAACACACAGTGGAGGGATGTAGGCAACACCAAAGTGGAGGGGTGTCAGGCAAAACTACAGTGGAGGGGTGTCGGGCAACACTACAGGGAGGGGTGACAGGCAACACTACAGGGAGGGATGTCAGGCAACACTACAGTGGAGGGATGTCAGGCAGCACCACAGTGGAGGGGTGTCAGGCAACACTACAGTGGAGCGGTGTCAGGCAACACACAGTGGAGGAGGGGATGTCAGGCAAACTACCGGGAGTGTGTCAGGCAACATACAGTGGGGGATGTTCAGTCAACATTACAGTGGAGGGGTAGAACAGGAAACACTACAGTGGAGGGTGTCAGGCAACACTACAGTGGAGGGATGTCAGGCAACACCACAGTGGAGGAGGGATGTCAGGCAACACCACAGTGGACGGGTGTCAGGCAACACCACAGTGGAGGGGTGTCAGGCACCACCACAGTGGAGGGGTGTCAGGCAACACTACCGTGGAGGGGTGTCAGGCAACACCACAGTGGAGGGATGTCAGGCAACACCACAGTGGAGGGTGTCGGCAACACTACAGTGGAGGGGTGCCAGGCAACACTACAGTGGAGGGATGTCAGGCAACACTACAGTGGAGGGGGGCCAGGCAGCACTACAGTGGAGGGGTGTCAGGAAACACCACAGTGGAGGGGTGTCCGGCAACACCACAGTGGAGGGGTGTCATGCAACACTACAGTGGAGGGGTGTCAGGCAACACCACAGTGGAGGGTGTCAGGCAACACCACAGGGGAGGGGTGTCAGGCAGCACTACAGTGGAGGGGTGCCAGGCACAATACAGGGAGAGGGTCAGGCAACACTACAGTGGAGGGGGTCAGGCAACACCACGTGGAGGGGGTCAGGCAACACCACAGTGGAGGGGTGTCAGGCAACACCACAGCGGAGGGGTGTCAGGCAACACCACAGTGGACGGGTGTCAGGCAACACCACAGCGGAGGGGTGTCAGGCAACACCACAGTGGAGCGGTGTGTCAGGAACACCACAGTGGAGAGGTGGTAAGGCAACCCACAGGGAGGGTGTCAGGCAAACAACAGGGTACTGTGTTGTCCAGTACTCTACCATCCTCTCATATCCGACTCAGACAACATAGTGGACAAGGGTGAGAGTAGACAACATAGAAGACACTGGGTCGATAGTAGACAACATAGAGGACACGGGTGAGAGTAGACAACACAGAGAACACGGGTGAGAGTGACAACTAGTGACACGGGTCGAGAGTAGAAACATAGTGGACAGGGTGACAGTAGAAACATATTGGACCGGGTTAGGTAGACAAACTAGTGGCCACGGGTGAGAGTTAGACAACCTAGTGGACACGGGTGACAGTAGACAACATAGCGGACACGGGTGAGAGTAGAAACTAGTGGACACGGGTGTGAGTAGACAACATAGTGGACACGGATGAGAGTAGACAAATAGTAGACACGGGTGAGAGTAGCCCATAGTGGACACGGTGAGGAGACAAAATAGAGGACCAAGCCGGGAGCCAGTAGACAATATAGTGGACACGGGTGACAGTAGACAACAGAGTGGACACGGGTGAGAGTAGAGAACATAGTGGACACGGGTGATAGTAGACAACATAGTGGACACGGGGGAGAGTAGACAACATAGTGGACAAGGGTGAGAGTAGACAACATAGGGGACACGGGTGACAGTAGACACCATAGTGGACACGGGGGAGAGTAGACAACATAGTGGACAAGGGTGAGAGTAGACAACATAGTGGACACGGATGAGAGTAGACAACATGTGGACACGGGTGAGAGTAGACAACATAGTGGACACGGGTGATAGTAGACAACATAGTGGACAAGGGTGAGAGTAGACAACATAGTGGACACGGGTGATAGTAGACAACATAGTGGACACGGGGGAGAGTAGACAACATAGTGGACACGGGTGACAGTAGACAAAATAGTGGCAAGGGTGGACATTAGACAACAAGTGGACACGGGTGCGAGAGACAAACATAGTTGACACGGGTGACAGTAGACAACATAGTGGACACGGGTGACAGGAGACAACATAGTGGACACGGGTGACAGAAGACAACATAGGGAACGGGTGACCCGTAACAACATAGTGGCAGGGTGACAGTAGAAATAGTGGACACGGGTCGACAGTAGACAACATAGTGACACGGGTGAGAGTAGACACATAGTGGACACGGTGTTGACAGTAGAACAAAGTGAGACAAGGGTGCAGTAGAAACATATGGACACGGGTGACAGAGACACATAGTGGGAACGTGGTGACAGAAACAACATTAGTGGGACACGGGGACAGTAGACACATAGTGTGACACGGATGAAAGTAGACAACATAGTGGACACGGGTGACAGTAGACAACATAGTGGACACGGGTGACAGTAGACAACATAGGGGACACGGCAAACTTCCAATCTAATATAAATCAGGTCAGTGAATCACAGAAAGTTATACGATGCCTGGGCCAGGTTGACTTGGAACTCTGATCCATCAGGCGTGCTAGGAGCGGCCCGCAGGCCCACAAATCCACCACTGCCTGGTTGGTCAGGCACTTTTTGCATTAATCTAAGCAGGAACCTATTTAATGACTAATTACCCAGTGCTAATTACTCGTGAAACGTGAGAAAAGCTGCGGTAATTAGAGCAAGGTGATTGCATCACAACTAGGGTGGATTAAGGGTCATGAATCTAAACCTAACCTACCTAACCTAACTAACCTAACCTAACAACTAACACAACCTAACCTCACACAACATATAGGAGTTGACGCTGAAGTACAGAGTCTGCTACGCGGTGAGTCAGCAACTGCAGATATACTCCTGCTTTAAGTCACCTTTCGAATACAGGAGAGGGCGAGCTGTCAAGCGCGACACCTTGCCTCGCCAGCTCTAACTTGTACCTCGCAATTCTTAGGAAAACGATCAGACTACGAATAACCGCGTCACCGCTATAATACCCCCCCCCCGGCCGGGGGAGGGTAGGTGCTAACAACGCTGTGAGTTTGTTAGTAATGATATGCTTCTTCCTCCAGTTGGTGGATTCTGGTGCTCATTCTGGTCTTATCATATTGTTTATCCTTATTATTCATGACGTCATCTAGGCTTGAACTAATTACACCAGGCTAACGACCTCTTGGTAATTACACATCTGCTCCAGTGGAAAAGTTTTGTCAGGGATGATTGGTGTTCTGAGGGCCTGGTGCGCTGAGTGTGTGTTCTGAGGGCCTGGTGCGCTGAGTGTGGTGTTCTGAGGGCCTGGTGCGCTGAGTGTGGTGTTCTGAGGGCCTGGTGCGCTGAGTGTGGTGTTCTGAGGGCCTGGTGCGCTGAGTGTGGTGTTCTGAGGGCCTGGTGCGCTGAGTGTGGTGTTCTGAGGGCCTGGTGCGCTGAGTGTGGTGTTCTGAGGGCCTGGTGCGCTGAGTGTGGTGTTCTGAGGGCCTGGTGCGCTGACTGTGGTGTTCTGAGGGCCTGGTGCGCTGACTGTGGTGTTCTGAGGGCCTGGTGCGCTGAGTGTGGTGTTCTGAGGGCCTGTGCGCTGAGTGTGGTGTTCTGAGGGCCTGGTGCGCTGAGTGTGGTGTTCTGAGTGCCTGGTGCGCTGAGTGTGGTGTTCTGAGGGCCTGATGCGCTGAGTGTGGTGTTCTGAGGGCCTGGTGCGCTGACTGTGGTGTTCTGAGGGCCTGGTGCGCTGACTGTGGTGTTCTGAGGGGCTAGTGCGCTGAGTGTGGTGTTCTGAGGGCCTGGTGCGCTGACTGTGGTGTTCTGAGGGCCTGGTGCGCTGACTGTGGTGTTCTGAGGGCCTGGTGCGCTGACTGTGGTGTTCTGAGGGCCTGGTGCGCTGACTGTGGTGTTCTGAGGGCCTGGTGCGCTGACTGTGGTGTTCTGAGGGCTAGTGCGCTGAGTGTGTGTGTTCTGAGGGCCTGGTGCGCTGAGTGTGGTGTTCTGAGGGACTGGTGCGCTGAGTGTGGTGTTCTGAGGGCCTGGTGCGCTGACTGTGGTGTTCTGAGGGCCTGGTGCGCTGAGTGTGGTGTTCTGAGGGCCTGCTGCGCTGAGTGTGGTGTTCTGAGGGCCTGCTGCGCTGAGTGTGGTGTTCTGAGGCCTGATGCGCTGAGTGTGGTGTTCTGAGGGCCTGGTGCGCTGAGTATGGTGTTCTGAGGGCCTGGTGCGCTGACTGTGGTGTTCTGAGGGCCTGATGCGCTGAGTGTGGTGTTCTGAGGGCCTGATGCGCTGAGTGTGGTGTTCTGAGGGCCTGGTGTGCTGAGTGTGGTGTTCTGAGGGCCTGGTGCGCTGACTGTGGTGTTCTGAGGGCCTGATGCGCTGACTGTGGTGTTCTGAGGGCCTGGTGCGCTGAGTGTGGTGTTCTGAGGGCCTGGTGTGCTGAGTGTGGTGTTCTGAGGGCCTGGTGTGCTGAGTGTGGTGTTCTGAGGGCCTGGTGCGCTGACTGTGGTGTTCTGAGGGCCTGGTGCGCTGACTGTGGTGTTCTGAGGGCCTGGTGCGCTGAGTGTGGTGTTCTGAGGGACTGGTGCGCTGAGTGTGGTGTTCTGAGGGCCTGGTGCGCTGACTGTGGTGTTCTGAGGGCCTGGTGCGCTGAGTGTGGTGTTCTGAGGGCCTGGTGCGTTAGCGGGTCCTGCTTCCTAGTTAGCGGGTCCTGCTTCCTAGTTAGCGCGTCCTGCTTCCTAGTTAGCGGGTCCTGCTTCCTAGTTAGCGGGTCCTGCTTCCTAGTTAGCGGGTCCTGCTTCCTAGTTAGCGCGTCCTGCTTCCTAGTTAGCGGGTCCTGCTTCCTAGTTAGCGGGTCCTGCTCCTAGTTAGCGGGTCCTGCTTGCTAGTTAGCGGGTCCTGCTTCCTAGTTAGCGGGTCCTGCTTCCTAGTTAGCGCGTCCTGCTTCCTAGTTAGCGGGTCCTGCTTCCTAGTTAGCGGGTCCTGCTTCCTAGTTAGCGGGTCCTGCTTCCTAGTTAGCGGGTCCTGCTTCCTAGTTAGCGCGTCCTGCTTCCTAGTTAGCGCGTCCTGCTTCCTAGTTAGCGGGTCCTGCTTCCTAGTTAGCAGAAAACTACCCAAAATTGCGCGAAAATGTAAGTTTGTCAACTATGATAATAAAGATATATTTACTCTAACTTTTCAATACCTCAAACTAGACAACTTAGCTCAAGTGATTAACTCTCACAGTCATTAGTCCTGTCGGTACGGTGAGGCTGGGTCAGAGGTCACAGTTTATCAAGGTTCATGCTCCTATTTATATCCACCTATTTATTTATATGCTTGTCTAACCTTCGCTTGAAACAACTCAACAAGACTCGTCTATAATGGTACCTACCTTGTTACCCGGAAATTGGCTACACAAATCAACACCATTTCAAAACCGTATTTACCCAGGTCTTTTCTGAATCTCAACTCATCCAATGTGTATACCTCGTTTTCTGTTTTATTTCCTTTGATATACTTAATGTCATATTAATTAATATTCCCTTGATATACCCGTTCACCCCCCCCGATCCTTCACCCCCACATGCTCCTTCACCCCCCCCCCATCCCCTGCTCGTTCTAAGAATATAAGAACATAAGAACAAAGGTAACTGCAGAAGGCCTATTGGCCCATACGAGGCAGCTCCTATTTATAACCACCCAATCCCATTCATATACATGTTCAACCCACGCTTGAAACAATCGAGGGATCCCACCTCCACCACGTTACGCGGTAATTGGTTCCAAAAATCAACAACCCTGTTACCGAACCAGTATTTACCCAAGTCTTTCCTAAATCTAAACTTATCCAATTTATACTCATTGTTTCGTGTTCTGTCTTGTGTTGATACTTTTAATACCCTATTAATATCCCCTTTGTTATGTCCATTCATGCACTTGTAAACTTCTATCATGTCACCCATAACTCTTCGCCTTTCCAGTGAATGCAATTTAAGCTTTATTAATCTTTCTTCACATGAAAGATTTCTAATTTTGGGAATTAACTTTGTCATCCTACGCTGGACACGTTCAAGTGAATTTATATCTATTGTATAGTACGGCGACAAAAACTGAACTGCATAATCTAAATGGGGCCTAACCAGAGCAAGATATAGCTGAAGAACCACACCAGGTGTCTTGTTACTAACGCTTCGATTAATAAATCCCAGTGTTCTATTTGCCTTATTACGAACATTCATGCATTGATCCTTTTGTTTTAAATTCTTACTAATCATAACTCCCAGATCCCTTTCGCAATCCGACTTCGCAATCTCAACGCCATCTACTCGTATCTTGTAACTCTATCATCATTACCTAGCCTCAGAACTTTACATTTATCAGCATTAAACTGCATCTGCCAGTCTTTTGACCATTTTAAAACCCTATTCAGATCAACTTGAAGTGATAGTGAGTCTTCTTTCATGTTAATTCCCTACCGATTTTTGTATCATCGGCAAATTTGCAAATGTTGCTACTCAAACCTGAATCTAAATCATTTATATATATTATAAACAACAGAGGTCCCAGGACAGAGCCTTGAGGCACTCCACTAACAACATTATCCCACTCTAACTTAACCCCATTTATACTAACTCTCTGTTTCTTTTGGTATAGCCATGCCCTAATCCAGCTTAATATAGCACCCCCAATACCATGAGCTTCTATTTTTTTAATCAGTCTTTCATGTGGCACTGTATCAAAAGCTTTGCTAAAGTCAAGGTACACAACATCACAATCCTTACCACTATCAACTGCCTCAACTATGCTGGAATAAAAGATAGCAAATTTGTTAAACATGAACGGCCATTTGTAAAACCATGTTGCGACTCATTTATTAATTTATGTTTTTCAAGATGAAGACGAATTGTATTTGCAATTATCGATTCAAGTAACTTTCCCAAATAGACGTTAGGCTAATTGCCGATAGTTTGACGCAAGTGATCTATCTCCTTTCTTAAAAATTGGTACCACATTAGCTACCTTCCATGACTCTGGCACTCTGCCTAACTCTATTGATTTATTAAATATGGTAGACAGTGGCTCGGAAAGCTCCTCTTTGCATTCTTTAAGCACCCTGGCAAACACTTCATCCGGCCCTGGTATCTGCTAAACTAGTCAACCTGTCCTCATCCCCACCCACATAGACTTGTTCGGCTGAAGGCATATTGTTAAGTTCTTCTTAGTAAATACAGATATAAAATATTTGTTAATAGTACTCATCTCCTCGTCATTATCCGTTATTTGACCTGTCTCAGTTTTTAATGGACCTATCCTTTCCCTAGTCTTAGTTCGATATAACTGAAAAAAACCCTTTAGGATTTGTCTTTGCTTGCCCTGTGTGAGGGGATGGTTCACCAGCTCACTTACAATAGTGCTCTTATGCCTGTGGGAGGCCAGTACACTTGTTAAGTGCACTTGTTAAGTGTGCGGACTTAACTTTGGTAACCAGCAACCGAAACATCTAGTGTTTGGGCTTACGTGAGAGCCCCAGTCATCAGCAGTCCAGAAATGTTACCGTGGCCGTGGTAGCATGTCTGTGGACAGAGATAGAGCCGATAGCATCTCTCATTGTATAGCTCGGGCGAGACTAGTTTGCGCGGAAAAACAGTTAGGCCTGGCGTGGGTAGCTGCGGGCCACCCGCTCGCCAGCCACTTGAGGCGTCGCCATGGAAACAGACGCCATCTTAGTAAACATCTTGAGCCGCCATGTTGGTCGGCCATCTTGGAGTTGCCCTAGGGGCTATGCTACACCGTCGCTGATTGGAGGAGAGGGGTAGGCCCCAGTATGCCTTCCTCTCATTGGTTATTCCGAGGAATACGCGGGAATCGACGGTGTGAGCGTCATTCTGAACAGAACCATCACCCTGTCAAGACGCTCCTATGCTCAATTCGGCCAAATTGAGTATATTGCGTCGTGGTGGTTCAACAACTCAGCTGTTTCAACTCCTGCTTCAATCTACTACAGCGGTCGTCACAGAATCCGGCCGTAGTCGTCGCTTGGAGGGGAATGGACATTGTGAACAGCGAGTGAAGAGAAGATCTTATCTGGGATCGTGGGGTAATGTGCATACGAGCAGTAACAGACTCGTAGATCCCATACCAGTGATGATTAGACTTGCTAGTGCTCTGTAGCAGTCGATGGGAACGGGGAAATAAGTGTTAGTGCTTTAAGGCAGATTTCCCATGTTTGTTTAAGACGATATCATTGTGCGCGTCACCTGTGTACGAACGCTTCACTTACCGGTGGGTCGAGGGTACGAAACAAGCCGTGTTGTGGGAGGGTTCGGTGCGCGCCATTGTACGAACGATACCGCGGAGGTACCAACCAGCCAGCCACCCATAGCGGGGTGCCTGATGTATGGGAATGGTGTGTGTAAGCCGGCAGTATGAATGTAAGTACCTATGTGTGTATTTCTGGTGATTAGTAGTCTCTAAAGCTTGAATTCGAGGTCAAGTGTTCCGTCGCATTGTCACGCAGCACCTGTAGGTGAAGTGAAGTGTGGGCGAGGAGATAATCACCCTTGTTGTCATCGTGTCAGTCCTGAGGGACGTACGTCTTGTGAGCACAGACGTACAGAGTGTGTGTGTGTGTGTGGGTACACACGGGAACAGAGTATATACATAGATTAGCCAAGGACTGGAGGATGTCCATGTAATATTATATTATTCCATTGTGGTAATATTCATTCTTGATCGTCCGTGGGACGGAGTGATATCATTTCATGTGTAGTCTTGCAGGTGTGGAATTTCAACACTGAGCGCTCAGGTATGTGGTAACGTCAGTGATTCCTGGCATGATTATTGTGGAGTGGCCCACAGTGTGGTTAATTAATTATTTGTATTGTTCCCAGGGGCCGTGAGAAGTGTGATTATATATACATATTGTGGTTGCAGTATTAACGTAATTTTGGTAGAATTTGGTGAGTGACGAGGCTGTCGGGAGTGACAGCCCTCGCTCTGTCGAGTAACGTAAAACTCGGGAGTGTTTATTCGGCATGCGTGATCGATAAATCACTCACCCATGTGATTTAGGAGTGCGAGATCTCCTTAGTGTTCCCAATAACGTTTGATAGCTGTAGGCTACATGTATCAGCAGTAATTGTAATATATATATATAATCGTAGTGTCACGGTGCCCAGTGTTATTGTGTTATTTACTGTGTGGTTATTGCAAATTTGGGACCTATGTTCTAGGGGTTATTGAGAGCACTGGGGTCATTTGCAACAGTAAATAAGTAAGTTGTTGAGCAGTATTCTAATACTTGGAATTAGAGTACTTGCCGTGTGTGTTGTTGCAAAGGGGTTGTCATTGTTAGTGATTGTTGCTAGAGTTGAGCAATCACCGTGGGTAACTGCAGTTCAGTAAAGTCATTGTGGGGGCAGTGTTCTAGAGGGTTCATGTCCTGTATGTAATTTACTAGGTTCTGCAGTATGTCATTGCAACCGGATTGTAACGTAAATCACTGTGATTGTTAGTGTGATTTGACATTGTCGTGGGTGAACTCGGCTGTCGGACGAGTACTTGGATATACAATATTCTCCTGTTTATCTGTAGGACATCGAAGTCCAGTATTCAGTGAGGTGATTGCGAGGCAATTAATATAACGTAACCGAGGGAACGCCCATTGCTTAAGAGAATTTGTTCTTTTACAATATGAGTAACGTAGAAACGTTGGGTAATTTAATTTTTCCTGCAAGCAGCTACGGTAGTCTCAAGGAGCCTAGCCACCAGCCAGATAAGAATTAGAGTATTGTCTGTCGTAATTACGGTCAAGTGGGGCGGGTAATTGACGTGTTTCAGGAAGTCA
>WNGS01029228.1:0-17906 GCA_020271785.1 Procambarus virginalis
TTTTATGAATTATCTCCTGTGCATAATCATGAGTATCTATCATGATAATTACATTTAAAACGTCATCAGCAACAGTGTGCCTATGGATAGGTTGCGTTCCTTTTTCTTGTCATGGTATTTTTTACTCCTTACCTGTTGGAAGTCTCTTGGGGCTAAACCTGATTCTTCCATAAGCATATTTTGATAAACCTCTCGTGGACATTGCATCTTAACCGTCTTGCTATATTTTCTTAAACTTCAGGCTTGGTCCGAATATATGGAATGTTTTTTTTGTGAATTACAATGTATGTGTCTGCTGTTTGCTTGCCAAAGTATTCTACAATAGCTACAGACTGCAGCTCTTAATAACAGTTACTCTTTTTTTTCAAGCTTTCCTGACATTTGAGAACTGTGTAATAGCGGTGCACGGTGATGAGAGTATTTGGGGAGGGCTGTGGTTCTAAGGAAACCCACTGCGCTTTCCCTTTTGATGTTGTTTTTTTACAATATATATAATTTTTCAGATACATCATCTTCAAACTTTTATTAGTGTTCCATACAAAGAAGGAGTTCATGGTAGTACTGCTGGCACTGTTCGACACTCCACAGTCGTCTGGAACGTTCGACCGTGTTTTGTCGCCCTTAGTAAGATTATGTGAATTTTCAACCACATAAAATGTATTTTCTTTAGGCCCATTTGGGACACTTTTAAACACTTTGCTATTCTCTCGCAAGTGCCAATAGACTTCTTCTACAACTAAAAGTTTTCATTGTGAAGCTTGCCAGAACTTTCGCTATCATTATCATTCAACAATGTTGGCTTCTTTTAAAAAAGTGTGTCTCCTTAAAGTCATACTGTATTTTGGACACAAAATGAGTAAAATCCTTTCCGATTGGAGTTGATGTGTACATGGGTGGTACAGATAATGGTGATCGACACAAACTCAGAGAATGTCATAGTGCTTTGGGTACAGTCTATGGATATGTGACCCAGTGGAGGCAAGGACATTAATAGAACAAAATGGTTAGGTGTCCATGTTTTATCTCCGTGCTTGAGATTGCCGCTCCACATAATATAAATGGGAGCCTGCTTCACTTCACACCGAGGCATAAATTTTGTATTGAGAATAGTATTGAGAATAGTAAATTTTGTATTGAGAATCCTTGACAGATGTCAAGGAAGCCGTTGACAGACGGATATACAGATATTATTTCTCTGTTTACAACAGAACTTGCTGCATACATTGTCATAACTGATGAATCTTTTCCAGGCAAGGCCTGGAAATAAAATTAATTAATTTATTTATTTTTATACAAGAAGTTACATTGGGGGTTAACAGAGAATATAGAAAATAAGTTGAATTAACATTCTTGTAAAGCCACTAGCACGCATAGCATTTCCAGTAAGTCCTTAAACTAACAGAAATTTTTTTGATAAATTAATAATAAAATTGATAAAAAATTTTAGCAGGTATTTTACAGCTTTTCTTAACAGGTACAGATAATTTTAAGTATAATAATTACAGTAAAATCGACAAAAAATGTTTACAGGTAATTTGAAGAAATTTTGACACAAAAGCAGATCAGAATAATACACAATAATAACAATACACAATAAGGAAACAAGGATTACTAGGTACATGAGGATAGCATTCCAGGGTTACACATTGGTTCACTGAAGCACAATATGAGGATCATTTCGAGGAAAAGTTTCAAGGAATAAAGCAGTTGAAAATGCACTCAAATGGAGACAAATAGAGAATGGAGACAAACTTCCTTGAAATCGGAAGATACTTGGTATAAATCCATGTTAGTAGTAGGGATGAAGCCTTAAACACGATATTTTTTTTAGAAAAAATCGTGTTTGAGTCACAGGGTTTTCAGGTCAAATATCGTGATTAAGTCACAGGGTTTCAGGCACATTTGGCCAGTCACTGATTTGGAATTAAAGAATTCGTATGAGAAAAATAATTTCCGAGTACTTAGAAATTTGTTTAAAGTATTGTGTTTGTGTGTATTTGTGTATTTGTTTAAAAAATAAGTAAGAAAATCTTATAGAAAAATTCAAGGGCAAAGTTCGCTCTCATCTTACTGAGAATAAACTCTACAGACAATTTTTTTTTCAAAATTGCGCATTTTTCAAAGACCATTTTCGGATAATGCGATCTAAAAAGTTTGTTAAGGTTTCTTATGGGAAAAATAATTTCTGAGATCTTAGAAGATTGTTAAGAGTTCTTATGGGAGAAAATCAAAATTGTTCAGAGTTCAGTTTTATGAAAATATTTCAGAGTTCGTGTAATCATAGAAGTGTATTTACTAGTTAATGACCGAAATTTGGAAAAACGACAATTTTGAGAGAATATTGTCATTGAAGTTTTCTTAAGGAAAACAGACATCTTAACACTTAGTTTTAGTTTTTATATGCATTTACAGCTGTTTCATCTGTAAAGACCAAAAATTATCTCAGAGACCATTTGTGGACCAATTTTCTTCTGAGTCCATTTAAGACCAAAAATTAGTCAGAGACCAATTTAAGCTCAAATTTCATCTGAGTCCAATTTATGCCAAAAATCAGTCAGATGCCATTTTCAGACCAATTTTCTTCAGAGTCCAGTTCATGACCGAAAATTAGCCAGAGACCAGTTTAAGCCCCAATATTAGACAGAGTCCCATAAAGATCGAAAATTCATCAGAGACCAGTTGCAGACCAAAATAAGACAGAGTTCAGCTGTAAGACGAAAATTTAACAGAGTCCCATAAAGACCGAAAATTAACAGAGTCCAGTTCGAACCCCCAAAAATTCAGAGTCTAGTTCATTACCGAAAATTAGGCAGAGTCCATAGAAGACCAATTTTCACAGAGACCATTTTAAGACCGAAATCTTTAGACACCATATTTATAAGTGTAGTTTCGCTACTAATTTCAGACGTCATATTTCATACGTAGTAAATAAGATCCGACCATTTACCGAGTTCTAGCTCCTGTTCCCGCCTTACTATATCCCCGCATCATGATTTTTTGTGTTGATGTCTTTATATGTCATCCAATTGCCTTGTTTACAAGTGTTTGTCGTGTGTGTTGAGCTGGCCAGCGAGAGCGTGTGTGTACTCACTTATTTGTGTCTGCAGGATCGAGCATTGGCTCTTGGATTCCGCCTTTCTAGCCGCCGGTTGTTTAAAGCAATGACTCCTCTTCTATTTCCATATCATATCTAGTTTTAAAATAACGAATAGTTTGCTTCCTCTACCTGATCATTTAGTTCATTGCATTTTCCCACTTCTCTCACGCTAAAAGAAAACCTTCTAACATCTGATTTACCTGAGAGCCACTAACACTAGTGGCCTCGATAAGGACATGAATCCGGCGTCGAGTAATCTCTATGACTTATATGAGTTTCCAACTTCCACCCATGTCCCCTTGTTCAGTTGGTAATCAATGTTAATATTTTGTCTATTTCCATTCTGTAAATTCGCCTAACTATTTTATATAATTCTATCATATCTCTCTGGTCCCTCCTTTTTTCTAGCGTTGTCAGGTTAAGTTCCTTCAGGCGCTCTTTATACCCGATCCCTCGTAACTCTGGGACGAGCTTCGTCGCAAACTTCTGAACCTTTTCCAGATTCCTTATGTGTTTCTTCAGGTAGTGGCTCCATGATGAGGCGGCATACTCTAAGACTGGCTTCACAGAGGCAGTGTAAAGCACCCTAAATGCCTTCTTACTTAAGTTTCTGAATGTTGTTCTAATTTTGCTAGCGTAGCTACGCTGTTGTCGTTTTCCTATTTATGTGTGCCTCTGGAGTTAGATTTTGTGTTATTTCCACTTCCAGGTCTTTCTCGAATCATCACAGGTAGGGAGTTTCCTTTCATTGTGTACTGTCCCTTTGGTCTCCTGTCACCTGATCCCATTTTCCTAACTTTTCACTTGCTCGTGTTGAACTCCAGTAACATTTTCTCTGACCATCTGTGCAGCTTGTTCAAGTCCTCGTTGAGGATCCTACACTCCTCATCTGTCACAACTCATCTCATTAATTTTGCGTCATCCGCGAACATCGACATATGGGACTCTTTCCCTGTAGACTCTTCCCCTGTATATATTAGAAATGAAACTGGTCCCAGCACCGATCCTTAAAGTACTCCACTTATTACTGTTCGCCAGTCCGACTTCTCGTCCCTAACCGTTACTCTCTGGCTCCTGCTTGTTAGGTAGTTCCTCACACATACTAGGGCTTTTAAGCTTACTCCCACCTGCCTCTCTAGTTGTTTGTGTCTATACATGCGAGTCACTACTGATGTGGCCCAGGGCTGCCAATCCATTTCCAGGGTAGTCATGGTTTAATTTATGCTACAATACACCGTATTATTTTAGAAGAGAACATCTATATTTATTCTTGATTTTTTTATGTTAATTTGTGGTTATTTTGTAATATAGTGTAATTTGAGAAGGGGATAAATTAATTAGTTATGGTAATGTTGGTATATAAGTTGCTAACTTCTTGTTTAATTCACCTCACATTGTCAGAGGGCAGTGGAAGTTGGACCTCTGGTTGTGCGCTCAGATTAGAGTCAGAGTCGGACACACACTTAGTGTGCATGCCTAAGTGTGACGTCAGACTCCGTCACACTTAGAGGCCTGACGGTTGATTGGATAGTGCTCGGGATTCATAGTCCTGAAACCCGGGTTCGATCCATGGCGAAAACGGAAATAAATGATGATGGCCCTGTTCACCTAGCAGTAAATAGGTACCTGGGAGTTAGACAGCAGCTATGGGCTTCTTCATGGTGTGTGTGTGTGTGTGTACTCACCTAGTTGTACTCACCTAGTTGTGCTTGTGGGGGTTGAGCTCTGGCTCTTTGGTCCCGCCTCTCAACCGTCAATCAACAGGTGTACAGGTTCCTGAGCCTATTGGGCTCTATCATATCTACACTTGAAACTGTGTATGGAGTCAGCCTCCACCACATCGCTTCCTAATGCATTCCATTTGTCAACCACTCTGACACTAAAAAAGTTCTTTCTAATATCTCTGTGGCTCATTTGGGCACTCAGTTTCCACCTGTATCCCCTAGTGCGTGTGCCCCTTGTGTTAAACAGCCTGTCTTTATCAACCCTGTCGATTCCCCTGAGAATCTTGAATGTGGTGATCATGTCCCCCCTAACTCTTCTGTCTTCCAACGAAGTGAGGTTTAATTCCTGCAGTCGCTCCTCGTAGCTCATACCTCTCAGCTCGGGTACTAGTCTGGTGGCAAACCTTTGAACCTTTTCCAGTTTAGTCTTATGCTTGACTAGATAGGGACTCCATGCTGGAGCTGCATACTCCAGGATTGGTCTGACATATGTGGTATATAATGTTCTGAAAGATTCCTTACACAAGTTTCTAAAGGCCGTTCTTATGTTAGCCAACCTGGCATATGCTGCTGATGTTATCCTCTTGATATGAGCTTCAGGGGACAGGTCTGGCGTGATATCAACCCCCAGGTCTTTCTCTCTCTCTGACTCTTGAAGTATTTCATCTCCCAAATGATACCTTGTATCTGGTCTCCTGCTTCCTACCCCTATCTTCATTACATTACATTTGCTTGGGTTAAACTCTAACAGCCATTTGTTCGACCATTCCTGCAGCTTGTCCAGGTCTTCTTGAAGTCTCAAGCTGTCCTCCTCTGTCTTAATCCTTCTCATAATTTTGGCGTCGTCAGCAAACATTGAGAGGAATGAGTCTATACCCTCTGCGAGATCATTTACGTATATCAGAAACAGGATAGGTCCAAGTACAGAGCCCTGTGGGACTCCACTGGTGACTTCACGCCAGTCTGAGGTCTCACCCCTCACTGTAACTCTCTGCTTCCTATTGCTTAGGTACTCCCTTATCCACTGGAGCGCCCTACCTGTTACTCCTGCCTGTTTCTCCAGCTTATGCATCAACCTTTTATGGGGTACTGTGTCAAAGGCTTTCCGACAGTCCAAAAAATGCAGTCCGCCCACCCTTCTCTTTCTTGCTTAATTCTTGTCACCTGATCGTAATTCTATCAAGCCTGTAAGGCAAGATTTACCCTCCCTGAACCCATGTTGATGGGTTGTCACGAAGTCTCTTCTCTCCAGATGTGTTAGTAGGTTTTTTCTCACAATCTTCTCCATCACCTTGCATGGTATACAAGTTAAGGACACTGGCCTGTAGTTCAGTGCCTCTTGTCTGTCACCCTTTTTGTATATTGGTACTACATTAGCCATTTATACTTTTATACAGTATAATATATATATATTATATATTATATATACAATATACTGAATACGTGCATATATACATGAATACATGAATATATATGTCTGCACGTACATGTATAAATATATATGTATAACTTTATAAACCATTATAGTATAAATGTATAAATGTATAAATTATATATATATATATTAAATATGCTTAGGAAAGGTGAGTGTCGATTTGGATCAATATGTAGGTTTTTCCATCCTGAGATGTGCCAAACCTCACTGGAGGACAGAAAATGCTATGACCTCAGCTGCCCATACTTTCACGTGAAAGGCACGGAACGCTACATAAAGAGTGGCAAGCAGGATAATGAATTTGGAGGAAATTCGATAAATTTTTTATACCAGGCCGAAAGAGAATTCAAAAGGAGGAGCATGGAGAATGTATGGAACTGGATGCCAGACCCATTTGCATACCAGAATTACAGATACAACTACACACCGAAAGGGAACCACAACTACAACAGGCAACTGCCCTACAACAATCAGCACTGGTCAGAACAAACTCAATATGTCCACGCATAATGGGCTTGCCGAAAAAGTCTCCCAGTCAAACTATCACTAATAGAGTAACCTCATTCATCTTTGCAAACATACAAGGACTGAAACAAGAACCAACAATAAAGTACAGTTCATAAATGGCCTCCTCACGGAATCAAATGCAGTATTTGGAGCTTTCACAGAAACCCATGCAGGGGAATTCTTGGACAGTGAGATCTGGATTCCAGGATATAACCTATACAGGTGTGATAGGAAAATTAGGACACATGGAGGAGGGGTCTGTATATTAGGGAAGACCTTGTGTGCTCGGAGCTCCTAAACGTTACAAATGAGGTGATAGAGGTACTGGGATTAAAAATAGAGAAAATAAATTTAGTGATTATTCTAATATACAAACCGCCAGATGCAACGGCTGAGGAATTCACAGAACAGATAAACAAATAGAGAGCCTTGATAATTTGGAGAACCCAATACCTGATATCTTTCTTAGGACTTCAACTTGCCTAGTCTCAGGTGGAGAATAGCAAACAATAATATTATACCAGGGAATCTATCAGGACCTACCCACCCAGATTAGAGAACTACTTAGATTCTGTGACAAATTTTCACTTACTCCAGATATCGGAGCCAACGAGAAATGAAAATATTCTAGATCTGGTCTTTACGAACAATGAAGACATTATCAGAGACATTACGATATCAGATACCACATATTCAGATCACAAGCTCATTGAAGTGCAAACTACCATCAATACTCAGAATAGACCTAAACGTTGATAAAGCGAGAGGGGCTATTCAGTAAATTCAATTTTAATAATAAAAGGATAGACTGGGATATAAAACAGGGAACTTAAAAACATTTCATGGGAACTGTTTTAAGTAATAAAAGTCCTACAGAAGGAATAGAAAACTGACTTCGGAAGCGTATCAAGTCTGTCTGAAACATGTTCCTTTGAGGAAAGCCAAAAAGATCCAACGTAGAAAGAAACGCAGAAGACACTAAACGCAGGAAAAGAATAACGGAACTGCTTATGCAGACACGAATTTCCCGTCAAAGAAGGAATAATTTAAATAGGGAGATTGAAGAAATCGAGCGGAAATTGAAACACTCATATGAAACTGAAGAAAGGCAGTTAGAACAGAAAGCAATTCAGGAAATAAAGAAAAATCCAAAATACTTCTTCACATATGCGAAATCAAAGCAAAAACTACTGCCAGTATTGGACCTATTCGTACAAGTGAAGGTTCATACCGAGGATACAAAGAAATTAGTGAAATCCTAAAAAGCAGTATGAGGACATGTTTAGCACTCCAATAAACAACATGAAAGTAGAAGATCCAGACAATTTCTTTATCGGGATATCCAAACCCCTGTAATATAACTGATATCAACACGAGCGCACTAAATTTTGAAAGAGAAATTGAAAACATGCCCATGCACTCGGCCCAGGTCCAGACTCATGGAATCCATATTTATAAAGAAATGCAAAGTGCCGTAGCACAGGCACTCAGTATAGTGTGGAGGAAGAGCTTGGACACGGGGGAGATACCAGATGCACTTAAAGTAGCAGACATAGCCCCTCTACACAAGGGAGGGCAAAGCATTGGCAAAGAATTATAGACCAGTTGCACTAACATCGCACATAAAAAAGTATTGAGAGAGTGATTAGGAGTCAGGTCACCAATTTCATGGAGACCAATGACCTTCACAACCCAGGCCAACATGGTTTCGAGCGGGAAGATCGTGCCTCTCACAGCTACTTGAGCACTACGATAAAGTCAATGAGGCATTAGAAGAAAAACAGAATGCTGATGTGATATACACGGACTTCGCAAAGGCTTTCGATAAATGTGACCATGGCGTGATAGCACACAAATGAAGTCAATGGGAATAACCGGTAAAGTAGGACGCTGGATACTCAGTTTTCTGTCAAACAGGACTCAGCGAGTAACGGTCAACCATATAAAATCTAGTCCAAGTGCAGTTAAAAGCTCTGTACCTCAGGGTACAGTCCTTGCACCGCTGCTTTTCCTTATTCTCATATCAGATAGACAAAAATACAAGTCACAGCTTCGTATCATCCTTTGCAGACGACACAAAATCAGTATGAAAATTACCTCGGCTGAAGACATTGAAAACTTCAAGCTGATATTAATAAAGTTTTCGATGGGCATCAGAAAATAATATGATGTTTAACAGTGACAAATTCCAGGTACTCAGGTACGGTAAAAATGAGGACCTTAACATAATACAGGGTACAAAACACAATCAAATGTGCCCATAGTAGGAAAACAGCATGTAAAGGATTGGGAATAATGATGTCTGACGACCTAACGTTTAGGGAGCATACCACAAATATTGCGACAGCCAGAAAATGATAGGATGGATTACGAGAACTTTCAAATCCAGGGATCCCATCACAATGCTTGTACTCTTCAAGTCCCTTGTGCTGTCCCGTCTTGAGTACTGTTCAGTACTCACTTCCCCCTTCAGAGCAGGAGAGATTGCTGAAATAGAGGGAATACAGAAACATACGGCACGCTAGACGCGATAAAGCACCTAAATTATTGGGATCGTCTCAAAGCTCTCCAATTTACTCACTAGAAAGAAGACGAGAGAGATATCAAATAATTACACCTGGAAGATACTGGAGGGCCAGGTCCCAAATCTACACAGTAAAATAACAACGTACTGGAGTGAACGATATGGAAGAAAATGCAGAATAGAACCAGTGAAGAGCAGGGGTGCCATAGGCACAATCAGAGAACACTGTATAAACATCAGAGGTCCGCGGTTGTTCAACGTCCTCCCAGCAAGCATAAGAATATTGCCGGAACAACCGTGGACATCTTCAAGAGGAAATCTATTTATTCCTCCAAGGAGTTCCGGCCAGCCGGCTGTGGTGGGTATGTGGGCCTGCGGGCCGCTCCAAGCAACAGCCTAGTGACCAACTCTCACCAGTCAAGCNTTTTTACCACATTTGACTACTTCCTGTAAATCCTTCTAATACACCTTGGAGTTCGCCTGCGTTGAAGAGACATTGTCAGTTAAGAGGCGTCCACATACAGTATCTACAGTGCCGATGTCAGTGTACTCCCTGATCAAGACTCCACATCCTGCCTTCCCATCCCTAGCTACTGACCCATCACAATATACATGTAGAGTGTTTTCTGTAGGCAATTTTCTAATTATACAATCTATATTGCCCTCAGCTCTCCTATTTCATACATACTTTTTTTTCTTTTGCAGGGAGTAATTACTACATCACATTACAATCCTCCCATGGTGTTGTGAATTTTCTCTTGGGCACAGCAATACACTCTGTAATAATCATACTTTTAACATTAGAACATAAGGTATTCATATATGCTCTCTTCTTCATCATACTTGTTCATTACTTCCCCCTTTTGAACCAGAGGATTAATTCATTAGCTCCCCCACCTCTCATTAATCTAATGGCAGAGGCTACATTTATCTCTGCAATTCTATCCCCAATACTCTGCAGATTCAACTCCATCCTCATTATCTCATCATAGCATTTCTTGGCATCCTAAGATATTCTCATGGCTTCATTTTGTACCTTCTCCAACTTCCAATCCTACCTTTACCAAAACAAGAAATGACAGGTGCAGCATAATCAATAAGAGATCTTACAGTACTCAAGTATATCATTCGTAGCACAGGGACTCCCACTCCCTTTCCACAGCATCCCAAGCCTTCAGAGGGTTGTAATCTCTTCCGACATGACCCAACAGTCTGTTCAGCTCAGCTTGCCCAACTCTCATGGGTATATCCAGCATATATGCCTAAATATTTGTATATATTAACTCTCTCTTGATTTTTTTCCGTTTATTTTCAATATATTGGCCTCCGACTTCTACATTCAAACTTAGTTTTGTTTTCATTAACCACTAGTCCCATATGGTGACACAGGTTTCCGAAATTATACAGCACTGTTCGAACCTTTGAAATATCTTTGCCCTGAAACAAAATATCATCGACATATATGGTCGGAGTTACCCATTTGAGTATCTCTCAGATGCTATCTTATTCATTAGTACATTAAACAGGGTGGCACTCAACACTCCTCCCTGAGGTGTGCTGAGTTCAAAAGATCTCACACCTGACGCACAACCTTGATACCACACCTGAGCCTTCCTTTCGTAAAGATAATCCCCTATCCAGCACAATAATCTCCCTTTAGGACCAAGACAAGCTAATTCATATAAAATAACCTCTTTGTTGGCTTTATCAAAGCTCCTTGTAAATCAATAAAATTCTATAATAATCATTATCATTAGCTAGACATTTAATAATACAGTCAGAGGTACTTTTTCCTCTGAGGAACCCGAACAAATTACTAGACAGCTGATCACCTATTATATATAAAAGTCTATTTAAAATGATCCACTCCATCATTTTAAAAAACACGAGGTTAAGGACACAGGTCTTTACATTCCATTGGCTTTAGGGATAGGGATGATCATAGCTTATTTCCATTTACTGGGAATACTGCCCTCTTTATAACTAATATTAAGAGGTCTAACATTGGGCTTTTCGTCATAATGGCAAGTTCATTAAGTATTTCATAAGTTACTCCATCCTCCCCAGGGGCGGTAGATTTCCCAACATTTAATCGCCGTTATTAGTTCTTCTCTGGTAATACCTGTGCAAGTGACATCACTGTTACTTGCTGTAAGTATGAAATCCTTTCTTAGATCTTTCCAAGAATCTAATGACTCTCTCGTTACAGCGGGTAATGAACTAAGTTTGGCAGCTTCCGCCCATTTATTTACGAGATCATTTGCAATTCCTTGTGGGTAACTATGTGTATATGTGTAAGAAGCATAATTATGTGTTACATAATTATGCTTCTTACCCTTTATTTTATTTACGTCTTGCCAGATTTTCTTCAAGTTTCTGTTACTCCCAACTTTCTCTGCAAACTCCTGCCAATACTTGCTTCTAATTTCCTTTCTCTTCTCCCCACACAGCCTAGCAACTGCCAGTAAAGCATTCTTCCCTTCCTCAGTCCTACCATTCCTATTCCAATTCATGTGAGCTCTCCTCATTGTTAATGTCCACCCCTTAAGCATCTCGTCATGTGTATAATTTTCTTTTCTGGGGGGATGCTTTTTTATACTAGATGTTTTCCGGTTCAATGTTGCATTAAATACATCTACCTCTTTAATTAGATCTTCATAAAATGCTTCTGCCGAAACTGGCTTATAAGTATCATACCAAAACTTAATATGGCCAACAAGACCCCTTAATTCTCCGTCATTAAACTCTAACCTTTTCCTTTGAAGGCAGGCATGCTTTTTATCTAGTTTAAGTTTTTATCTGTATTTATAATGCAAAATGATCACTTAGAATTTCATCCATGTTATGGGGGCAGATGATTGTACTGAGAGGGCCAATAGTACAAGATAGAGAGTTCCTTAAATAGTGGCAATAGGGAGGCCCCGGCCCCCAGGGAAAAAATATTCCCAATAATACTAATAGTTAGGTTAGAAAAAAATGTCTGCAGTCTAAGGTAATCCCCTATTCCACACTCAGTAGGATGAAAGGAAACCTCCTATCTTATACCATATTTATTAGACCCTCTAATAACCCCGCATATACATTAATACACTATTTACTTTACCACTCTACCTTACGTTAAACACCTTGGTCCACCTAGATAGGATGCAAGGTTTACAATTACAAAACAAGGGTAAAGTCTACTTAGAGAAAAGCACTTGTAAAGCTTGAAGCAGCCTGGGTAGCTATGACCCACGTGGTACCCTAGTCACAATGGAGTACACTTAGTGATGCCAAAGCACTGGCTTAAAATACCTCTAAACAAAACACACACCGAGCTAGTAGCACAGTACACTAATGATTACTTAACTTGTAGAACATAGATTATAGGGAGAGGAGAAAGGAGTGAGAGGAAGACAGAGTCCCACAGGAGAAGTCAGGACGCCACAGCTGCCAGCCAGAGAGAAGAGCAGCACAGCCTGTTGTTGTTGTTGTTGTTATAGATTCAGCTACTCTGAACAAGTTCCAAGTAGCACGGGCTATGGTGAGCCCGTAACTTACCTGGCACAGGAGCGGGGCAAGTAGCACGGGCTATGGTGAGCCCATAGTGGACTTACCTAGCACAGGAGCTGTGCTGTGTCTGATTCAGCACAGCCTGTTGTTGTTGTTATAGATTCAGCTACTCGGAACAAGTTCCAAGTAGCACAGGCTATGGTGAGCCCGTAACTTACCTGGCACAGGAGCTGGGCAAGAAGCACGGGCTATGGTTAGCCTGCAGCACAGCTGCTCGAGCTTATTTAAGTATGCTGCTGGGACGGATACCTAGCTGATCGTACAGCAGCAATCATCACAAGTTTACTCAGACCTTCATTACTAGTTACTTTAACAGTTCTAAGAATAGCTGATAACTAGTTCAATATTATATTTAATAATCAACAAGGTCAGAGTCTGAATGCTTTGTGAGAAACAAGAGTCATCTTACGTTTGGCAAGGACGACGGGAATACATGCATAACCCGGCTTTAAGGAGCCATTATATAAATGTTTTTGTTAATTAAATATCCTTCTCACATGATCCAATGCTATGAATTAATATAAAGTAATTATATAGAGCTCAATTGGATCTCTGGTTTCCAACTAGGAACCCAGGGTCGTAACAATCCACAGTAAGACAATTCCCCTCTATGCCCTCAGCATTTATCAAACAAGCATAATCTAATCTCCCTCCCCTCAGATGAGTAGGAGAGGGCTCGCCCAGCAGTAGAACATCTTCATGTTCCTGCAAAAACTGGTACCATCTGCAACCATTCCTATTTGCTTTACCTCTTGATCCTAAAGCTGGATGTCTGGCATTAAAATTCCCTACCACAAGTGTATCTTCAGAAAAGAAGGAATCTGGCAAGTATCTTAAATCAAGGGAGCTATCAGAGATGTATAGATTAATGACATGTAACTCTCGGTCTTGTAATTGTATCCGCAAGCTAATACTTTCAATACCTCTATATCTCTGAGGGATTCCAGTTATCTCGGCAGGTATGGTACTTTTGACATAACATGAGACCCCCCTAGTTCCTCCATCAGCATATAAGTGAAAACCTCTATAGCCATTTAGCCTCAGATTGCTACCATCCCTATCCCCAGTTTCCTGGAATGCTACTATGTCAATATTCTCTCTAAAAGTATAATAGTGTACATCCACCGCTCTAGTTTTTAATCCATTAACGTTCCAAGATAATATTCTCAGTCTACTTTCATCTATGACTAATAATAAAACTACGTTTGCCCTGTCCATCACATTCTATGAAATACGAGAGTACCTTAGAATCTTCCTTCCAACACCGTAACATTTTTTCTTTCTTTTCACTTGCACAACTACTACTAACATCGAAGGTAATATTATTCATATCTATTTTCTTTGTTATTTCTGTATACCGTTTTACTTTAACCTTTGTTTCAACATTTGTCACTACAGGAGGTTGAACACCGCTAACACTACTAGAAAGTGTATTCTCCTGACTATCCTCTATCATCGTTACGTCATGCGCTTCCTTACTTTCTTCTACACACGTTTCACTTTCCATTTCACGTCCTGTTTTACTTTCAAATACACGTCCTGTTTCACCACGTCTACCCTCCATAGCCAATTTTTCCAATGCCTCAATCCTCTTGTCTAGTTTTTTTTTAAATATTCCAAAATTTGATTACCAACCTCAGAGGTGACCATATTGTCCTGAACCTTGTCCTCACAAGGTTTCAGTTTTTCCACTGCATTACCTACTTTCCCTAGGCTCGCCTTAATTATCTCCGTTCCTTTCTCCTACACATTGTTCATAGGGGCTGTCGTTGGCTTCCAGCTGTTTCCTCCATGTTCCTCTTGCACAATCTTTCCTTCCTTCAAGGACACATCTATCCTGCTTGTAGGACTCGTCCTAGTCTCTCTCAGATGAGGCTTCATGGGGCATAGATAGGAACCAGCATTGTGGCTACCTCGACAGTTGCAACAAAATGGGACGATTTTTTCATTTTTTTCAATCACGACTCTACACTCTCGCGAGTCGTGTTTCTTACCACAATACCGACACCTGGGGTCAAACTGGCATTTCCATGCCATATGTCCCCAACGTGACCAGTTCATGCATATTGTATTTCCTCAATGGAAGCTCCTCAATATATTTCTTAACATTCCTGTAGCCTATTCCTTGCACAAAAATTCTTTCCGGCGCCTCACCCTTTACCAAGGCAACAACCTGGCTCTGTTTATCACCACGAACACTGTTCCTCTCTGCCCATACAACACTATCATTGTTGAGAAGAAGACAATCAGGATCAAAATAAGTTGAATACTTAAAAACTATGATCTTTGTGTGCATCATACCTTCTTCCGGAGTAACCATCACAACATTCTCAAAACCAACCGTCGTTAGGCTTTCCACGGCCTTTTCTGTCCCAACTGTTTTGTAGGGCCGGTGAAGACCCTCCTTGAAGAGTGGTTCATATTCCAACACTCCTTAGCCAGACGTACCGTCCACTCCAGCTTTTGGTGGAAGTTCAGTTGGCATGTTGTAGGGAACAACAGCCTCTTCCTTCTATTAAATTGCTTCTCTTGCGTCCTGCTGAGTAGGGTTTAATTTTTTTTCTCTTTGTTATTTCATCTTCACTCTCACTGTCTCGCTGTCTGTGAATATTTCGCCGTTTATATCTGTTCATTACTAATTCAAACGGCCTGTTATTATCTTGTCTGCCCTCCTCACTATCACTTAGGCATACCTGTTGTTAAAGATTCGCCACCTGGAACAAGAAGTTCCAAGCAGCACGGGCTATGGTGAGCCCGTAGATTAGGCATACTGCCTCAGCCATTTCCTCGACAATCAAAGGCACTGTCAACAATTGAGAACAAATTCACAATATCCAGTTGTAGCACCACGTGCAAAAACGAAGAGTGTGGGGCAATACTCTATCTCCCACCAAGCAGCGGACGCCAAGAGCGCCAACACTGTGACCCCACACGACCGCAGTCCGGTCACGTACGCTCTCTGATATATTGCATAATTAATAGAGATTCACAAATAAAACTTATATTTGTATATGTTATCAGAAAGACAGAGATAAAATAGTTTTTGTGAATCCATCACAGAGATTGTATCTTATTAGAGTGGAAAGATATTCATAATTTAAACAAGGTCTCTTGGCCGACGCTCTCCCTATCGATGGGAACTATGACCATTCGAAGATCAATGTTAATTTAATCTAGATATTGCAATAAACGACGTTTTCTATGTCATAATAAAGACAGAAATATAAGCTGCATATTAATACTTTAGCATAAATATAACTGAAGTGAAAGTGAAGATATATGCCTTTTTATAGTTACTTCATGGCTACCTCAGGGAGTGTGAAGGCCTGCAAACAAGCCAATCAATTGCATATATGCAAAGTAATTCATTTGCATATATGCAAAGTAACATTAAAGGTCTATATGTCAGCATAAATACAGATGCAGACGATAATGTGACTACATTTCAAGGAAAATATATCTTAATAGAAAGCCATGATATGGTTAAATAAATAGCCAATACCACACCATCGCCTGTGTTCGGACACATGAAAACCTCTAATACATCAGTATCCTGCCAGGCAGGCAATACAGGCTTCACAATTCCGAAAAATTATGTAACTCAGAGAGATGCGTTGATAAACGTTAATGCTTTATATTTTAAATACAGATATAAACATTGTTTTCAAACGTTTTTTCGTTTATTGTAACAATATCTCAAGTATAAGAACCAAGATATATTTTGGATTTAACAATTTCCTTATATTCATACACGATAGGCTTTCATCAAAGTCATCCCTAAGGTTGAATTACTGACCTCGCCCAGGACGCAACCCCGCAACAAGCTGACTAACTCCTGAGTACCTACTTACTACTAGGTGAACAGTTGCATTACGTAAAAGGAAATGTACCCAATTAACCATTTCTGTCCCGCCTAGGATTCGAACACGGAATTCTCTATTGTGCATCGAGAACGAACACAACTGTACTACTGGGGCCCCCTATAAACATGATGATATGTTGTATATCATCAGAAAATTGGAAACATAAAATATATTTGCAAATATTTGTCATTAAAATATTTATTTTGGAAACAGAGGTGTATTTTAGTTACCCCTAATATAGAGCACGAATATCATAGACTCATCATGTGAATGGTAGTTTATTGTGCACCCCATACTCATCCTGTGAGTCATAGTACATTTTGAAACCGTTTCTCATCGTGTGAATCTTTGTGTTCTCCATGCTCATCCTGTGTACGATAGTTTCTTGTGCAACCCATACTCAACCTGTGAGTGGTAGTTCATTGTGTACCCCTATATTCATCCTATACTCATACTCACCCTCATTATTTTTACACCCCATACTCATCGTCTTAACTGAATTACAGACCCATAATCAAAATAAGAGCCATCACTAATTATCATGACAAACGGCCTAGGCTACACTTCCGCCTTCGACAAGCTGCTATTGTAGGTGCGTGGTTTATTGTGCACCCCCGCACCGCTAGCCCTGCAGGGAAGGGGGCACTGGAATGTGAACATGTGAACCATTACCCCCTCCCCCCTTCTCCTGATAATTATGATACTAATAATAATAAAAATTTAATAATAATAATATTAATAATAATAATGGAAAAAACGTACTGTAATGCTGTAGGGCTTAAATGAAGGCGAAGGAAATACCCAATAAATGTGTAAGTATATTAAAAAAATTCTGATCTAACCTTTATTCTTGCTCAATGAGTTGTTGATATGACCCTGGGTTCTTAGTTGGAAACCAGAGATCAAATTTAGTTCCAAATAATGTAAAAAGAATATTTAATTAACAATAACGTTTATACGTAGAGCGTCTCATACCTTTGTTCCATTCTCCTTGCCAAACGTATGATGAATCTTGTTTCTCACAGAGCATTCAGACTCTGAGCTTGTCGATGATTAAATATAATATTGAACTAGTAATCAACTATTCTTAGAACTGTTAAAGTAACCAGTATTTAATGTCGGTGAAGACTTGTAATGTTTAAAGCTATACGATCAGCTAGGTATCTTCCCGGCAGCAGCTAAAGAGAGCTCGGTCACTGGGCTC
>WNGS01029232.1:0-14152 GCA_020271785.1 Procambarus virginalis
ATCTTCTGGCAAGTATCAATTTGTGGCTGATCAATACGAGGCTGGCTACAGTCTTCTGTGTCCACTGTCTATCGCAATGCTCACTTTCCACTTGATCCATTGCTGTCGTCTTATTCCCCTAGGAGACTCGAACCCTCGACCCCGGGAGTGGGAGACAGTAGCTTTTATCAACGGCACTATCATAAGCGATAATAAGGAAGGTTTCCCAAGCAACTACCCGCTGTCCAACTGGAATGTTAAGCCCTCCCCGGCCGCCACTAACTCTCACACACCTTAGTGTCCCACGCCCACCCCCTGTATACTGTGCCCCCCCCCCCTCCCACACTACCGCGGTGGGTAACACTGCCTTCACGTGGGCGCTCCCAGTCTCCTACTGCCCAGCTGACTTAAATGTTATTACCTATGGCAGTGTGCTGGACAATATTAATATATATATAGATATATATATATATATATATATATATATATATTATATATATATATTTATATATATATATATATATATATATATATATATATATATATATATATATATATATATTATTAAATATGACCGAAAAAGTAAGATTAATAATTCTAACACGAATTTTCTCGATCTTCCTTATGTTTCTTTTTACTTTTGATGGTAAATGAAAAATCAATTCTCCAAAATTCAATTTTATTTCTAGTCTGACGCGACGCTTGAGCGCGTTTCGTAAAACTTATTACATTTTCAAAGACTTTAGTTTACACACACACAACAACTATAACTGAATAGAGCTAAAACATCTTTGATTTTATATACCTGCATTTGGGTGAGGTGACATGTTACATTAGTATTTGGATGAGGTGAAAACAGATTTTCAACACAAGCCAGAACGGGGTAAGGAATCGGGGTATAGAGTCGGGGTATGAGTTAAAGGAAAGGATGGAAGTAACTGCAGAGGGCCTATTGGCCCATATTTCTTGATGTTTCTATATTGGAGCGGAGTCTTGAAGTGGGTAGAATATAGTTGTGCATTAATGCACAACTGTTTTAAACACTCTGTTTAGTGTTTTCAGGTTACAGTGGTATGTGTAAACTAAAGTCTTTGAAAATGTAATAAGTTATTACGAAATGCGTGCAAGTGTCGCGTCAGACTAGAAATAAAATTTAATTTTGGAGAATTGATTTTTCAACTACCATCGACAGTAAAACGAAACATAAGAAATATTGAGAAAATTCGTGTTAGAATTATTAATCTCACCTTTTCGGTCATATTTAACAACATATGTTTACAAGAAAGACTGCTACCAAAATATAATATATATATATATATATATATATTATATATATATATATAATATATATAAATATATATATATATAATATATATAATAAATATATATATATATATATATATATATATATATATATATATATATATATATATATATGTCGTACCTAGTAGCCAGAACGCACTTCTCAGCCTACTATGCAAGGCCTGATTTGCCTAATAAGCCAAGTTTTCATGAATTAATAAATTTTCACAATTTTTTTCTTATGAAATGATAAAGCTACCCATTTCATTATGTATGAGGTCAATTTTATTTTAATGGAGTTAAAATTAACGTAGATATATAGCCGAACCTAACCAACCCTACCTAACCTAACCTAACCTAACCTATCTTTATAGGTTAGGTTAAGTTAGGTAGCCGAAAAAGTTAGGTTAGGTTAGGTTAGGTAGGTTAGGTAGTCGAAAAATAATTAATTCATGAAAACTTGGCTTATTAGGCAAATCGGGCCTTGCATAGTAGGCTGAGAAGTGCGTTCTGGCTACTAGGTACGACATATATATATATATATATATATATATATATATATATATATATATATATATATATATATATATATATATGTCGTACCTAGTAGCTAGAACGCACTTCTCAGCCTAATATGCAAGGCCCGATTTGCCTAATAAGCCAAGTTTTCATGAATTAATTGTTTTTCGACTACCTAACCTACCTAACCTAACTTTTTCGGCTACCTAACCTAACCTAACCTATAAAGATAGGTTAGGTTAGGTTAGGTTAGGTAGGGTTGGTTAGGTTCGGTCATATATCTACGTTAATTTTAACTCCAATAAAAAAAATTGACCTCATATATAATGAAATGGGTAGCTTTATCATTTCATAGGAAAAAAATAGAGAAAACATATTAATTCAGGAAAACTTGGCTTATTAGGCAAATCGGGCCTTGCATAGTAGGCTGAGAATTGCGTTCTGGCTACTAGGTACGACATATATATATATATATATATATATATATATATATATATATATCACTAAGAACTCTTTGACCCGGCCAGGATTCGAACCCATGCCGTCCAGGATCACCCCTAAACGTACACAGTACCGTGACCACCGCACAATGCTCGTCTATAAGGATTGGTCAGTCTTGGCGCTTATTAACTAAGCTTCCTGACTGACCAACCCCCGACGACACTCATGGATCCATTTGGGTACAGTTTTTCATCAAATTCTGGCGCATGCACGGGCCGCACTGAGTCTAACATGTGTGAGAAAGCTGCATGAACGCGCAAGCCATATATCACTAAGAACTCTTTGACCCGGCCAGGATTCGAACCCATGCCGTCCAGGATCACCCCTAAACGTACACAGTACCGTGACCACCGCACCAATGATCGTCTATAATTTGATTGAAAAACTGTACCCAAATGGATCCATGAGTGTCGTCGGGGGTTGGTCAGTCAGGGAGCTTAGTTAATAAGCGCCAAGACTGACCAATCCTTATAGACGATCATTGGTGCGGTGGTCACGGTACTGTGTACGTTTAGGGGTGATCCTGGACGGCATGGGTTCGAATCCTGGCCGGGTCAAAGAGTTCTTAGTGATATATGGCTTGCGCGTTCATGCAGCTTTCTCACATATATATATATATATATATATATATATATATATATATATATATATAATATATATATATATGCAATTGACAATCACTAAACACTGACCATTGGTATGCGGAAAATCCACAGAGAAATGGGAAAGGGAGCAGAACGTTTCAGGCGATTAAAGCCGTTGTCAACACCAGACTGAGAGAAAGAGAGGGAGGCTGGAGGCAAACAACTAACACCTGACCACCCATCCTCAGGAAAAGATTTACTCAGAAACAGGTGTAGATTTTCTTAGAACAGTCCCAAGGCGGTCAGAGAATAAGTATGAAAGATTAAACAAAAAGTCTCATTGAACAAACACATAATATTGGAGTATAATATTGTAATGAGACATTGTAACTCTCCCTACCAGAGTTTTTTCTTAAACTGCTTTGCAATATTTTAACTTAAAACTGGTCAAGTTCGTACATAACTGTACTAACATTGAGAAGATTTGGACACTGATTAAGGCAGACTCAATCAAATTCCGTTCCACGAAACCGCTGCAATTGGTAATGCTTTTCGCCCCTCGCCAATTAATAGTGTGATCACACAAACGTGTGTGTGTAGATACAATGTACTAGACGTTTGGGCAGTCCTAATACTATAAGCATGTTGGACAAACACAATTGTAAGGATTTTCCAGTTTGTCCAAGGTACACAGACTCACAATCATTGCAGGGAATCAAATACACACAACCTGCTGTACCAGGGAAGTTTTGTATTAAATTGGTCTTGATCGTATTACTACTGAACACCAAATTGATATGAAGTTCTACCCTAAAAGATTCCACCAATTAATTTCTAATTTCTGGTTTAGCTTTGGGGATATGATTATAAAAGGTACACTTTAGCTTGCCTGAACGAGCACTCCAAACACATCTTAGGGTATTATCTCGCTCGGTCAACACAGAGCTCTTGCTCCACCCTGATAGAGCCATACAGCACCATGTAGGTGACCACACAGTCGAAGCATGGTTAATATCCTCAAGGAAGGGCCCAGAAAACAAAAGGCTGACATTCCAGAAGGAAAACTATGATGAGATAAGAAAATTCCTAACAGATATAACTTGGGAAGCAGAGCCGTAAGGAAGACGGCACAAGGCATGATGGACTTCATCACACAGAAGTGTAAGGAGGAAACAGACAAGTTCGTCCCGGTCCAAAAAAAATAAATGTAGACGAGAAACCCATGGTTTAATCAGAGATGTAAGCTAGCAAAGCAACTAAGTGCAAGGTCATGGAGAAACAATAGAAATAACAGGACACCTGAGAGCAGAGAAAGATACCAGAGCGCCAGGAAGGAATATGTCAGGATGAGAAGAGAGGCAGAAAGACAATACGAAAATGACATCGCAAGCAAGGCAAAGACTAAGCCTAAATTGCTGCACAGCCACATCAGGAGGAAAACAACAGTGAAGGAACAGGTAATGAAACAGAGGATAGGGGCAGACTTCACTATAAACGACAAGGAAGTGTGTGAGAAACTCAATAAGAAATTCCATGAGGTCTTCACGTTAGAGCAAGGAGAAATTCCAGAGATAAGAGAGGGAATAGATAACCAGGAACCACTAGAGGAATTTGAGATTACCAGTGGAGTTGTAAGGAAACTTTTCCTAGAGTTGGATGTGACAAAGGCTATAGGCCCAGATGGAATCTCCCCTTGGATACTGAAGGAAGGAGCAGAAGCACTGTGCTTGCCATTCTCCGTAGTGTATAACAAATCACTGGTAACAGGGAAACTGCCAAAAATTTGGAAGACTGTTAATGTAGTCCCGATATACAAAAAGGGGATAGACAGGAGGAACTAAACTACAGGCCAGTGTCCCCTAACTTGCATATCTTGCAAGTTGATGGAAAAGATTGTGCGAAAAAAGCTAGTGGAATATCTGGAGCGAAAGAACTTTGTAACACAACATCAACATGGGTTCAGGGATGGCAAGTCCTGCCTCACAGGATTAATTGAATTCTATAACCAGGCAACAAAAATCAGACAAGAAAGGGAAGGGTGGGTAGACAGTTTATTTTTGGATTGCCAGAAAGCTTCTGATACAGTTCCAAACAAGAGACTAGTGCACAAGCGGGAGATGCAGGCAGGAGTGAAAGGGAAGGTACTCCATTGGATAAGAGAGTACCTAAGCAACAGAAGACAACGAGTCACTGTGAGGGGTGAGGTCTCAGATTGGCGAAGTATCACCAGTGGAGTCCCGCAGGGTTCAGTCCTCGGACCTATACTGTTTCTGATATATGTGAAAGATCTCCCAGAGGGAATAGACTCGTTCCTCTTAATGTTTGCTGACGATGGAAAAATTATGAGGAGGATTAAAACGGGGGAAGATAGTATGAGGCTACAAGATGACCTAGACAGACTGAGTGAATGGTCCAACAAATGGCTGTTACAGTTTAACCCAAGCAAATGTAAGGTAATGAAACTAGGCGGTGGAAACAGGAGGCCAAAAACAGAATACCGAATGGGAGATGAAGTCCTCCATGAACCGGACAGAGAGAAGGATCTAGAAGTTGATATCACTCCAAACCTGTCTTTCTGAAGCCCACATAAACAGAATAACATCGGCGGCGTATGCAAGGCTGGCTAACATCAGAACTGCCTTCTGGAACCTGTGTAAGGAATAATTTAGAGCCTTGTATATCACGTATGTAAGACTAATCACGGAGTACGCGGCCCCAGCATGGAGCCCGTATCCTGTCAAGCCCAAGACGAAGCTGGGAAAAGTTCAAAGGTATGCCACTTGGCTGGTCCGAGAACTAAGAGGCATGAGTTACGAAGAAAGGCTGTATGAAATGAACCTAACGTCGCTGGAAGATAGGAGAGCTCGGGGAGACATGATCATTACCTACAAAATTCTAAGAGGAATCGACAGGGCAGATAAGGATAAATTGTTTAACACAGGTGGTACTCGAACAAGGAAACACAGGTGGAAACTGAGTACCAACATGAGCCACAGAGACGTTAGAAAAAACTTTTTCAGTGTCAGAGTAGTTAACGGATGGAATGCATTAGGCATTGATGTGGTGGAGGCTGACTCCATACACAGTTTCAAGTGTAGATATGATAGAGCCCAGTAGGCTCAGGAATCTGTACACCAGTTGATTGACAGTTGAGAGGCGGGACCAAAGAGCCAGAGCTCAACCCCCGCAAGCACAACTAGGCGAGTACAACTAGGTGACCACACACCTGCTCCACCCTGACAGAGCCATTCTGCACCAGGTAGGTGACCACACACCTGCTCCACCCTGATAGAGCCGCTCAACATATATATATAAATAAATGCAACGTTTTTCACGAAAATATTTAAGCGCTTGAGGTTAAGCAGAAGACAGAGCCAGCGACCTTCCGTGTAGTGCTGCGGCGGCGGCGGCGGTGGCGGTGGCGGTGGCGGCGGCGGCGGCGGTGGCGGTGGCGGCGGCGGCGGCGGTGGGGGCGGCGGCGGTGGCGGTGGCGGTGGCGGTGGCGGCGGCGCGTCAAGCGCCTCCGTCACTGGTTTTCAACCCAGAGGGAAACAAGGAAAGAAAAATATACTTGTAGTTATCCTCTATTTTTTAATAAATATTTAATAATTTTTTTTTTAAACGATGGAAGTTTTAATTAATATATGATGTTTTCTTCTTAATGGGAAATTCCCAATTATCGACAAACCATTAACCTGTGATGATGTAATAAAACCCTGGCTAGGACTCCCACTCAAATGTTGTGAGTGAAGGTGTACAGGCTCAGCCTGAGCCACTGGCTGACCTTACACACGCCCAGCCCTCCTCTCATGTAATAGGGCGCCTTTATTACGTTATATGAACCATCGTTACAAATGCAGCTTATTAAGAACAGTAAGGGCTCACAAACACGGACAGTTTGTCGGTATCCGACTCCATACTTTGGTTCGTCCCTGTGGGTTGGGGCTAGCTTAATATGTTGGGCTTTTTCCAGCCCGTCCTCATCAACAAGAGCTAAGTGATCGTTAGCACAGCCGCCACTCCCCCCTCCCCTTGATGGATGAAAAACGGTTTACACTCAACTGGTGGCGTTCGAAGCGCTTCGTCAACGACATCTGTATGAGTCCACCTGGAGCTGCCGTGGGGTACAGACGTGTCGTCTGGCCTCTGGTGGTTTAGGGTGTTTGCCGTTTTCGTCACCAGAGGGGGTGTGGGCGTTTTTGCCCCCCCCCCCCTGCTGTTGCTGCTGGCTGCGTGTTGACGTGGCGAGCTTGCCATGGGTGGTCCCCTTCCTCCTATCAAGCGCGTGAACTCCGTGGGCCTGGAGTTCACTGGTCGTGCTGGATATGCGGAGATAGCAATAGTTATGTGCGACATGCTTCGTGTCCCTGTGATGGCCATTTACGGTATTGAGCTTGTGACTGCCCATCGGGTTGCCATCAAGTTCGTGACGGAGGAGGTGTACCGTGATTTCCTCCGTCGTTACGAGGGACGCTCGTTGCCGCTGCCGGATGGTGCCGGCTCTGTCTCCATCTCCGACCGTAGTGGTGCGCTGACTTATGACAGTGTGCATGGGGCGCCCCTGGAGTTTCCCGAGGATCTTCTCCGGCGTTACTTTCAGCGGTTTGGAGCGGTCGTCAGTGTGTGGGTCAACACGCTCTCCTCAGGGAGGTATGCAGGTAGGCGGACGAACGTTCGCACCTTGGGGATGCGCCTGCGGTCGGATATTCCATCTTCGGTCCGGCTTCTGGGATGCTACATCTGGGTGTACTATGCCCTGCAGCCTCGTACCTGTTTCCGGTGTGGCCTGTTGGGGCATCAGGCTGCCGGGCGCGATGCGGCTCCGGTTGCTCAAGTCAACTTGTTCCGGGAAGAGGATTTCCCTCCGCTTCCCCTGGACGAGGACTCCAGGGATGAGGTGAACGTCCCGCTTGTTGTTGAGGCTCCCCCAGCGTCGCCAGACGTTCCCCCGGCTGTCGCCGACCCTCCTCAGGATGTTGCGATGCCGTCGGTTGATACTCCTGCTCCTGTCCCTGCTGCTCCCGTGGGCCTTCCTGATGCTCCCTCCTCACCGTCTGCTCACCCGTCTTCAGTTGCTGCGCCTGGCCCTGCATCCTCGCCTCGGGTCCCGGCTGTGCTGGGTGCTGGGGTGGCTGTGGGGCCTCCTGTTGTGTGTGGTCTGGTTCCCCCTGTGGTCGAGGCTGCTGCCGTTTTGCGGCAGGCGTCAGTCCGTCCGGCTAGTGGTGCCCGTGTTTCTGGGTCGGCTTCTGGCTCTGACGATCTCAGGCCGGTGCCCAAACGTTCCCGGCATTCGTCGTCTGCCTGGGCCGATGTTGGGGACTTTAGTGACTGTGGGTCCTCGGGTGTGGATGGAGTGGTTCCGGATGTGTCGCTGGCTCCGCAGTTAGTGGTGGCGGAAGTCCATGCGCCTGCTGACGTTGGTGTTCGTGTCTCGGGTGTGCCTGCTGTTCCTTCTCCACCAGGGGCCTCTCCGCGGTGGGGAGTGGTGGCCTCCGCTGCCAGGGATGGTGGGGATGATGGGTCTGGGCGTGGCCTGGTGGTGACCTTGCGGAAAGTTGTGCTCAGCTCGGTTTCCCCGCGGTCGTCCGGTGGTGTGCCCGTGGGCGCTGGTGCCCCGGTGGTGGTGCCTTCTGCCAGGTTCCCTCCTCAGAGGACGTCCGTTGGACACTTGGGGAACGTGTTACCGGTGTCTGTGATGCCGTTGGGTCACTGGAAGCGGATTGCTGCGTTACTGATCTGCGAGGAGGCGCTGGACTTTCTGCGTGGGGCGGTTCCATTGGTGTGGGAGCGTGTACCGGTCACTCGGATCCGGTGTGATACTATTTGGGTGCCCTGTTTGTGGGTGTTTGTGGCCAACGTCCCGGATGAGATGGCGTCCCCGGTGGATAGTCAGGGCCCTTGGCAGTGGTTACGATGGGAGGCATTCCATGTACGATTCCCTTGGGACGTGTTTCCGGGCAAGTACGTCGGGTGATTTTATACTTTTGTTCTGTGTGCCCTTCTGGCTGTTTGTTTGCCTTCTGGTAGTTTGTGCCCGTGCCTCTCCCTTTGTTTGTGGCGAGGCGGGTGGTTTGGTGTGTGTGTGTTGGTCTTCATGTATTTATTTAGTGTTGTTACCGTGCCTATTTAGTGTTGTTACCGTGCCCTACGTGTTTTTATTTTATGCTTACGTGTTGTGTTTGTCTTTTATTTTTATTTTTGTTTGTTATTGGCTTGTTGTGTGGTGTGCTTTCTTATTGTATTTTTTATTATATTTCATCTTGTTCATTCTGTTGTGTTTTGTTCTCGGTCCTTCAGGCCGGTGTTTGTTTGTTGTTGTGTATGTAACTTTGTTTTTTCTTGATTGCATGTTATGCATCTTGATGTTTGTTTTGTTTTATACTGTTTTGTTTTGAAATGTTCCTGTGCTTGCTTGTTTGACATTGTTTTCTATTTTGTGTCTTGTTGTCTGCTGTGTTTTTTCAATACATTTATCGTGTTTGTATTTTGTTGTACTGTGCTGTCGGCCCTTCTGGCCGGTGGTTTATTGTTTTGTTCTGTTTTCTATGTTCTTTTTTTGTTTTTATTGTATTTAAATTGCATGCTTTGCATGCAAAAATAAAAAAAAAAAAACAAGAGCCAAGTGATCGTTAGCACAGCCGCCACTCCCCCCCCCCCCCTTGATGGATGAAAAACGGTTTACACTCAACTGGTGGCGTTCGAACCTTTCTCGAACAGCGCTTCGTCAACGACATCTGTTCGAATCGCAGTTCTGTAAATGCTTCACCCACGTCCCACAGATAATTGTCAACAACTCTAAACACATAACCTAACCTACGCCTAAATATTGGCAATATAATTATATTTATATCTGAGAACATTATTATTGTTAATAAACAGCATGTTATTAATAATGGATATGTTTTTGGGGCGGCTTGGTGTACAGCGGCTGTCACCCACACTGGGGGGTTGGTGGCTGTCACCCACACTGAGGTTGGTGGCTGTCACCCACACTGGGGGGTTGGTGGCTGTCACCCACACTGGGGTTGGTGGCTGTCACCCACACTGAGGTTGGTGGCTGTCACCAACACTGAGGTTGGTGGCTGTCACCCACACTGGGGGGTTGGTGGCTGTCACCCACACTGGGGGGTTGGTGGCTGTCACCCACACTGGGGGGTTGGTGGCTGTCACCCACACTGGGGGGTTGGTGGCTGTCACCCACACTTGGGGGTTGGTGGCTGTCACCCACACTGGGGGGTTGGTGGCTGTCACCCACATTGGGGTTGGTGGCTGTCACCCACACTGAGGTTGGTGGCTGTCACCCACACTGAGGTTGGTGGCTGTCACCCACACTGAGGTTGGTGGCTGTCACCCACACTGAGGTTGGTGGCTGTCACCCACACTGAGGTTGGTGGCTGTCACCCACACTGAGGTTGGTGGCTGTCACCCACACTGAGGGTTGGTGGCTGTCACCCACACTGAGGTTGGTGGCTGTCACCCACACTGAGGTTGGTGGCTGTCACCCACACTGGGTTGGTGGCTGTCACCCACACTGAGGTTGGTGGCTGTCACCCACACTGAGGTTGGTGGCTGTCACCCACACTGAGGTTGGTGGCTGTCACCCACACTGAGGTTGGTGGCTGTCACCCACACTGAGGTTGGTGGCTGTCACCCACACTGAGGTTGGTGGCTGTCACCCACACTGAGGTTGGTGGCTGTCACCCACACTGGGTTGGTGGCTGTCACCCACACTGAGGTTGGTGGCTGTCACCCACACTGAGGTTGGTGGCTGTCACCCACACTGAGGTTGGTGGCTGTCACCCACACTGGGGTTGGTGGCTGTCACCCACACTGGGTTGGTGGCTGTCACCCACACTGAGGTTGGTGGCTGTCACCCACACTGAGGTTGGTGGCTGTCACCCACACTGGGGGTTGGTGGCTGTCACCCACACTGGGGGTTGGTGGCTGTCACCCACACTGGGGGTTGGTGGCTGTCACCCACACTGGGGTTGGTGGCTGTCACCCACACTGGGGGGTTGGTGGCTGTCACCCACACTGGGGTTGGTGGCTGTCACCCACACTGGGGTTGGTGGCTGTCACCCACACTGGGGTTGGTGGCTGTCACCCACACTGGGGGTTGGTGGCTGTCACCCACACTGGGGGTTGGTGGCTGTCACCCAGACTGGGGTTGGTGGCTGTCACCCACACTGGGGGTTGGTGGCTGTCACCCACACTGGGGTTGGTGGCTGTCACCCCATTGGGGGTTTGTGGCTGTCACCCACACTGGGGGGTTGGTGGCTGTCACCCACACTGGGGGTTGGTGGCTGTCACCCACAATGGGGTTGCGGGGCGGAGCAGGCTGAGGAGGCCCACCATCTCCACACCTCCCATGCATAGCAACCGTACATACACACCACACACACACACACACACACCACACACACACACACACACACACACACACACACACACACACACACACACACACACACCGTTGGTGGAGGCCAAGACCGTCAGTAGTTTCAAAGCGTTATATGACAAAGAGTGCTGGGAAGACGGGACACCACGAGCGTAGCTCTCATCCTGTAACTACACTTAGGTAATTACACTTAGGTAATTACACACACACACACACACACACACACACACACACACACACACACACACACATACATGCGGGAAAACTTGAGCAATTAGTGAATGCTGAACACGTTTTCGGCTCAATTCGTCATCAGAGCAAGACTGTCTCTTGCGAGCACAGGGTGGGTGTGGGGGCGGCAACCCACACGTGGACACACACTCGGCTACACTTGCCGAGTCCACCACACGTCCTGCCTCTCTGCACCCCAAGTCCTGTCCAACACTGAGCTCTGCCACCTGCTGACGTCTCTACGTATTGACCCTCCTCAACACGCTGACACGCTGCTCGTGTCCACTTCTGGAACCAATTGTGCTAAACAAGTACTATTGTTCCCGGAGGCTGGAGCCGCCTCACGCTCCTGGCCATAACTCCAGCTACTTCAATTTGTTATTGACTTGGAAACCCCCCCCCCCTTTAAGTGAGCTTGCGTGGTTGAGTACGAGGTGGTTAATGCTGTGATAAATGGTTAATGCTAGAAAAATGCTATGACCTCAGCTGCCCATACTTTCACGTGAAAGGCACGGAACGCTACGTAAAGAGTGGCAAGCAGGATAATGAATATGGAGGAAGCTCAATTTTTTTTTAGCAAACCGAAAGAGATTTCAAAAAGAGGAACATGGAGAATGTATGGAACTGGATGCCAGAGCCACTTGCATACCAGAATTACAGATACAATTACACACCAAAAAGGAACTACAACTACAACAGGCAACTGCCTTACAACAATCAGCACTGGTCAGAAGAAACTCAATATGTCCACGCATAATGGGCTTGCCGAGAAAGTCTCCCAGTCAAACTATCACTAATAGAGTAACCTCATTCATCTTTGCCAACAACATACAAGGACTAAAAACAAGAACAAACAACAAAGTACAGTTCATAAATGGCCTCCTCGCGGAGTCAAATGCAGTATTTGGAGCTTTCACAGAAACCCATGCAGGGGAATTCTTGGACAGTGAGATCTGGATTCCAGGATATAACCTATACAGGTGTGATAGGGTAAATAGGTCACATGGAGGAGTGGGTCGGTATATTAGGGAAGACCTTGTATGCTCGGAGCTCCTTAACGTTACAAATGAGGTGGTAGAGGTACTGGGATTAAAAATAGAGAAAATAAACTTAGTTATTATTCCAATATACAAATCGCCAGATGCAACAGTTGAAGTATTCGCAAAACAGATAAACAAAATAAGAAAAGCCTTGATAATTTGGAGAGCCCGATACCTGATAGTATCTTCCTAGGTGACTTCAACTTGTCTAGTCTCAGGTGGAGACTAGCAAACAATAATAATATACCAGGAAATTTATCGGGACCTAACCAACCACAGATTAGAGAACTACTTAGATTCTGTGACAAATTTTCACTCAACCAGCAGATATCGGAGCCAACGAGAAATGAAAATATTTTAGATTTGTCTTCACAAACAATGAAGGTATAATCAGGGACATTACGATATCAGATACCACATACTCAGATCACAAGCTCATTGATCACAAGCTTGCCCGAAACGCTATGCGTACTAGTGGCTCTTGGTATTGTATGTACTATCTCTATCTTTAAATCTAACAGAATGTTTGTACTGTAACTCTGCAACTATGTATGTACTCTTCCTAAATAAATTATTATTATTATTATTATTATTATTATTATTGAAGTACAAACTACCATTAATACTCAGATTAGATCAAAAACAATGATCAAGCGAGAGGGATTATTCAATAAAGTAAATTTTAATAATAAAAGGATAGACTGGAGAAAATAAATAAGGAACTTACAAACATTCCATGGGAAGCTGTTTTAAGTAATACAAGTCCTACAGAAGGAATAGAAAAACTGGCTTCGGAAGCGTATCAAGTCTATCTGAAACATGTTCCCGTGAGGAAAGCCAGAAAGAGGTTCAACGTAGAAAGAGAACGCAGACGACACTATAATAGAAGGAAAAAAAATAACGGAAATGCTTATGCAGACACGACTTTCCCGTCAAAGAAGGAATAATTTAAATAGGGAATTGAAGAAATAGAGCGGAAATTGAAACACTCATATGAAACTGAAGAAAGGCAGTTAGAACAGAGAGCAATTCAGGAAATAAAGAAAAATCCAAAAAACTTCTTCACATATGCGAAATCAAAAGCAAAAACCACTGCCAGTATTGGACCTATTCGTACAAGTGAAGGTTCATACACGAAGGATGACAAAGAAATTAGTGAAATCCTAAAAAAGCAGTATGAGGACATGTTTCGCACTGTAATAAACAACATGAAAGTGGAAGATCCAGACAATTTCTTTATGCAGGATATCCAAACCCCTGTAAATATAACTGATATCAACACGAGCTTACTAGATTTTGAAAGAAAAATTGAAAACATGCCCATGCACTCAGCTATAGGTCCAGATTCATGGAATTCAATATTTATAAAGAAATGCAAGGTGCCAGTAGCACAGGCACTCAGTATAGTGTGGAGGAAGAGCTTGAACATGGGGGAGATACCAGATGCATTTAAAGTAGCACACATGGAAAATCCCTTGGATACTAAAGGAAGGAGCAGCAGCACTGTGCCTGCCACTCTTCACAGTGTATAACAAATCACTGGCAACAGGGGAACTGCCTGAAATTGGAAAGCAGCAAATGTAGTCCCGATATACAAG
>WNGS01029232.1:15152-36739 GCA_020271785.1 Procambarus virginalis
CTGGACCTAGATTCACGAAGCTCTATGTATTTCTTCGTAAGTAGGTTTGCTACGAACGGCTAAGTATGCCCTAAGAAGATGCTTAGGTGCAATTCACGTAGGTCCACTTAGGAAGATATTTGTTGGTTCACCTGCGTGCCGATAGAGGTCACTACTGTGTTTCGTTTGGCCAATCAGAGAGCAGCAACATTCTTCATATTGAAGATTTAGCGCTGGCTTATCGGAGCTCTACTGCCTCCTATTTACGTCGAATTTTCTTATAAAATTAGTATATTTCGAAGTAAAACAATGTTTTTCAACTTCTACAGGCAGCACCGACATTGTAGTAAACAAATATGTTACATTTGTTGTTTACCTACGTAATTCTAAGAGATACTGTGTAGCTGTCCTTGTTGCTCGAAGATGCGCTGACAATTATTGTATATATTTACTGAATTTACCAAGGGCCAACTAACTAGTGGCCTCGAAGAGGACAGAAAGCCGGCGGCTTGTTAAAAGGCCCGAATTGTCTTAATGATATTTTTGAGCTGGAATTTGGCATTTACGGCTTCAGCGGGTAGGCGGTTCCATGGGTTTATAGCCCTCTTGGTGGAAAAAACATCTGTTTTCAGTCCTACTTGAGAGAACATACTCTCCAACACTATATCTGTGATTGGCCTGTTATCAGTGACTTCATACCAAATGGTATGAGGTATTTTGAGCTCTGTAATTACTTCATACACTCAGGAATATTGGAAGATATTCTTGTGCTGCACCCAGATTTTGCCAGTGGAGGCTAATAGATCAGCCTTAAGTATTTTGTTCTCTCCTGATTCCATGTATGACTGGCCATCCTGTGAGGTGAGGATGTTGGATGAGTGTAGCTGGTTTTTGATCTACACTGTGTGGTCCTTCATACAGAATAGGGAAGCAGCACATTGCTGTGTATACCTAAACATTTAAAAATACATTGTTTGAGAGGAGTCTTGTAGAAACTGGTAAGAGTAATTATAATATAATGTTTCCATGATTCAGTGCTTACCTCTTGTGAAAATCGTGAAGAGTTGTTTAGTCAGAGTTGATTTGTTTTTTGTATTGAGGCTGGTATTTTGTACCTTGATTCCATGTATGTCTAACCATCCTGTGAGATGGGAGTATTAGATAAACTTATAGCTAGTTTTTTATCTACACTGTGTAATATTCCATATAGAATAGGGTAGCAGCACATTGCTGTGTATACCTAATCTTCTTAATAAAAAAATCAGTAATAAAGATTTTAAATTATAGTTTGTATTATTACAAGTACTGTATTATCCTTATTAAATCATGTTAACCATGGATCATTAAGATCTCATGTTGATATGTAATAGTCATATTTCTTTTGAACTGCTAATCCATGCTAATCATTTTTGAATCATTCATTAAATTGTGCATTATGTCTCATTTTTCACTTCCTTGGATATACTGTACAGTACAAAAAGATAGGATAAAAATAAACAGTAATATTTCTTTCATTATATTTTTTATTTAAATAACTGCATCAATATTTTTACAGCTGACAGGATTTGTTTTACCATACAGGTGCATTATTGTTAAAAAAAAATTTGGTTTATTGTTACACACAATGGTGCTACATAGCCTTCCCAGCTTGGTGCCTTCTTTTAATACTTACTTACTGATTAATAAATAAATAATAATAAATAAATTTTATTCAGGAAAAGTACATACAGTTGATTTACAAACATAATGTTGGATTTATAGACAGCTAGTACATACAATACCTAAAGCCACTAATACTCATAGCATTTCGGGCAAGGTGTGGGGGAAAAAACACTTAGACTAAAACTTAATAGTAATCGGGATTAGGTATAAATTGTGTTGAAAGAAGGAATAAAAAAAGGGGGGGGTAACATAGCAGAAATCAGCAATTGTACACGTTGGTGAACAGCATTGTTTAAAAAATAGCAAGACATGGGTTGACATTTAGGGGTAAGGTAGGTTACATGGAGTTAATTAGGTAGTACTTGGTTTACTCTTAAACTGGTTGAGAGAGGTACAGCCTTTGACATGATTCGGGAGGTCATTCCACATTCTGGGTCCCTTGATTTGTAGAGCACTTCTAGTTTGGTTACACACAGCCAAATGTGTAACAGGAAGAGGTCTTGGACACAAATTTGTTCCATGCTAAATGTAGAGGAATCAGCTGAGTATTCCTCAAATAAAATAAGTTGCCTCAGCTTATAAGGTAAATAAAATAAGCATTTCTCAAATAAGTAGCTGCCTCACCTCACTGCTACATAGCCTTCCTGGCATGGTGCGTTCTTTTGATAATTACTTGTTCCACACCCAAGTTGTATAACAGGAAGAGGTCTTGGACCCCTACTTCCCTCTTTCTTTTTTAATAGTCCATATAGTCATAATTATAGCATTAATTATTCAATGAATAAAGTTTTTGACATTTTAACCTTTCTCCTTACCTAACATTATTTGTGCAGCATATTTTTATTTTATGTCTCACCCAGATTTAATTTAAAAATAAAACCAAACTAAATAAATTAGAAATGGGTATGTATAGCTAAGGTACACCCTTACTACTAGGTGAACAGAGTCATTTGGTGATAGTAAATGATCCCATCAGGCAGGGCTCATCACCTTCTCTCATATTTCATGTTCACCAGTGTTTATTTACTTAATAACTACAGGTATAATATCTTGCTATTATAAAACTAATTCTACTATCATAAAAGACATATTTACTTTACGTTTCAAGCAGAGAATGCATATATAACTAACACGAAGGACTCCTCTTCACGAGATTCGCCAACTAATAATCTTTTGTTATATTAAAATCGATCCCAGTGTTATGTAGTAGAGAAAAATGAGTTATATCCAGTTTACGTAAAACTACGAGTGGTCTACACCACACTTAGATCCCGGACCAAACTTACGAAGGTTTTTCGACTTAGTGTAGCTACCTGAATACCGACGTAGCCACCACGAAGGCGCTAAGAAGGAAAACATTTGTAGCTAAGAAGAAAAACCTTCGTAAGTACCTTCGTGAATCTGGCCCCTGGAATTTATCGCTATTAAACATCATGTTATTTTCTGCTGCCCAATCGAAAACTTTGCTAATATCTGCTTGTAGTTTTCAATGTCTTCAACAGAGGTAATTTTCATGCTGATTTTTGTGTCATCTGCAAAGGATGACGCGAAGCTGTTACTTGTATTTTTGTCTATATCTAATATGAGAATAAGGAAAAGCAGTGGTACAAGGACTGTACCTTGAGGTACTTAGCTTTTAACTGCGCTTGGGCTCTATTTTATATGGTTGACTGCATACCTCTGAACTTTCCAAACGGGCTCCATGCTAGAGCCGCATACTCCAGGACTGGTCTTACATATGTGGTATACAAGATTCTGAATGATTCCTTACACAGGTTCCTAAACGCTGTTCTGATGTTAGCCAGCCTCGCATATGCCGCAGATGTTATTCTTTTTATGTGGGCTTCAGGAGACAGGTTTGGTGTGATATCAACTCCTAGATCTTTCTCTCTGTCCGTTTCATTAAGTACTTCATCTCCTATTCTGTATCATGTGTCTAGCCTCCTGTTTCCACCGCCCAGTTTCATTACTTTGCATTTACTCGGGTTGAACTTTAGCAGTCATTTGTTAGACCATTCGTTCAGTCTATCTAGATCATCTTGTAGCCTCCTACTATCATCCTCTATTTCAATCCTCCTCATAATTTTAGCATCATCAGCAAACATGGAGAGAAACGAGTCTATACCCTCTGGGAGATCATTTACATATATCAGAAACAGTATAGGTCCAAGAACTGACCCCTGCGGGACTCAATTTGTGACGTCTCGCCAATCTGAGACCTCACCCCTCACACTGACTCGTTGTCTCATGTTGCTTAGGTACTCACTTATCCAATGGAGCACCTTCCCTTTCACTCCAGCCTGTATCTCCAGCTTTTTTCCTAGCCTCTTGTGTGGTACTGTATCAAAGGCTTTCTGGCAATCCAAAAATATGCAGTCTGCCCACCCTTCTCTTTCTTGCCTGGTCGTAGAATTCAGTTAACCCTGTGAGGCAGAACTTGCCATCCATGTACCCAAGTTGATGCTGTGTTACAAAGTTCTTTCGCTCCAGATGTTCCACTAGCTTTCTTCGCACAATCTTCTCCATCAATTTGCATGGAATGCAGGTTAGGGACACTGGCCTGTAATTCAGTGCCTCCTGTCTATCCCCCTTGTATATCGGGACTACATTTGCTGCTTTCCAAATTTCAGGCAGTTCCCCTGTTACCAGTGATTTGTTATACACTGTGGAGAGAGGCAGGCACAGTGCTTCTGCTCCTTCATTTAGTATCCAAGGGGATTTTCCATGTGTGCTACTTTAAATGCATCTGGTATCTCCCCCATGTCCAAGCTCTTCCTCCACACTATACTGAGTGCCTGTGCTGCTGGCACCTTGCATTTCTTTATAAATATTGAATTCCATGAATCTGGACCTATGGCTGAGTGCATGGGCATGTTTTCAATTTTTCTTTCAAAGTCTTGTAAGCTCGTGTTGATATCAGTTATATTTACAGGGGTTTGGATATCATTCATAAAGAAATTGTGTGGATCTTCCACTTTCATGTTGTTTATTACAGTGCAAAACATGTCCTCATACTGCCTTTTTAGGATTTCACTAATTTCTTTGTCATCCTCCTTCATGTGTATGAACCTTCACTCGTATGAGTAGGTCCAATACTGGCAGTGGTTTCCCGCCACACAGCTATCACACAGCTCTTCTCTAGTATCACACAGCTCTTCTCTAGTATCACAGCTCTTCTCTAGTATCACAGCTCTTCTCTAGTCCCGCCAAACACACACCGAAACTACGACGTTGGTACAACGTTCGAACAAGTTTTAACACCTCCTAACCAGTTATAACAACCAATATAGCAAGTTGTAACAACGTTCTAATACGTCATAAACACGTTAAGCCAAAATGTAACAACTTTATTACAAATTGTAACAAGCGGAAAATAGAGACAGTTTCGGTTTGTGTTTCCAGGGTTTTGCTTTTGATTTCGCATATGAGAAGAAGTATTTTGGATTTTTCTTTATTTCCTAAATTTCTTTCTGTTCTAACTGCCTTTCTTCAGTTTCATATGAGTGTTTCAATTTCCGCTCGATTTCTTCAATTTCCCTATTTAAATTATTCCTTCTTTGACGGGAAAGTTGTGTCTGCATAAGCGTTTCCGTTATTTTGTTTCCTTCTATTATAATGTCGTCTTCGTTCTCTTTCTACGTTGAACCTCTTTCTGGCTTTCCTCACGGGAACATGTTTCAGACAGACTTAATACGCTTCCGAAGCCAGTTTTTCTATTCCTTCTGTAGGACTTGTATTACTTAAAACAGCTTCCCATGGAATGTTTGTAAGTTCCCTATTTATTATCTCCCAGTCTATCCTTTTATTATTAAAATTTACTTTATTGAATAATCCCTCTCGCTTGATCATTGTTTTAGATCTAATCTGGGTAATAATGGTAGTTTGTACTTCAATAATAATAATAATAATAATAATAATAATAATTTATTTAGGAAGAGTACATACATAGTTGCAGAGTTACAGTACAAACATTGTGTTAGATTTAAAGATAGAGGTAGTACATACAATACCTAAAGCCACTAGTACGCATAGCGCTTCGGGCAAGCTTGTGATCAATGAGCTTGTGATCTGAGTATGTGGTATCAGATATCGTAATGTCCCTGATTATACCTTCATTGTTTGTGAAGACAAATCTAAAATATTTTCATTTCTCGTTGGTTCTGATATCTGCTGGTTGAGTGAAAATTTGTCACAGAATCTAAGTAGTTCTCTGATCTGTGGTTGGTTAGGTCCCGATAAATTTCCTGGTATAATATTATTGTTTGCTAGTCTCCATGTTAGACTAGGCAAGTTGAAGTCACCTAGGAAGATACTATCAGGTATCGGGCTCTCCAAATTATGAAGGCTTTTCTTTATTTTGTTTATCTGTTTTGCGAATACTTCAACTGTTGCATCTGGCGATTTGTATATTGGAATAATAACTAAGTTTATTTTCTCTATTTTTAATCCCAGTCCCTCTACCACCTCATTTGTAACGTTATGGAGCTCCGAGCATACAAGGTCTTCCCTAATATACAGACTCACTCCTCCGTGTGACCTATTTGCCCTATCACATCTGTATAGGTTATATCCTGGAATCCAGATCTCACTGTCTAAGAATTCCCCTGCATGGGTTTCTGTGAAAGCTCCAAATACTGCATTTGACTCCGTGAGGAGGCCATTTATGAACTGTACTTTGTTGTTTGTTCTTGTTTTTAGTCCTTGTATGTTGGCAAAGATGAATGAGGTTACTCTATTAGTGATAGTTTGACTGGGAGACTTTTTCGGCAAGCCCATTATGCGTGGACATATTGAGTTTGTTCTGACCAGTGCTGATTGTTGTAGGGCAGCTGCCTGTTGTAGTTGTAGTTCCTTTTTGGTGTGTGTAATTGTATCTGTAATTCTGGTATGCAAGTGGCTCTGGCATCCAGTTCCATACATTCTCCATGTTCCTCTTTTTGAAATGTCTTTCGGTTTGCTATAAAAAAAATTGAGTTTCCTCCCAATTCATTATCCTGCTTGCCACTCTTTACGTAGCGTTCCGTGCCTTTCACGTGACAGTATGGGCAGCTGAGGTCATAGCATTTTCTAGCATTAACCATTTATCATAGCATTAACCACCTCGTACTCAACCACGCAAGCTCACTTAAAGGGGGGGGGGGTTCCAAGTCAATAACAAATTGAAGTAGCTGGAGTTATGGCCAGGAGCGTGAGGCGGCTCCAGCCTCCGGGAACAATAGTACTTGTTTAGCACAATTGGTTCCAGAAGTGGACACGAGCAGCGTGTCGGCGTGTTGAGGAGGGTCAATACGTAGAGACGTCAGCAGGTGGCAGAGCTCAGTGTTGGACAGGACTTGGGGTGAAGAGAGGCAGGACGTGTGGTGGACTCGGCAAGTGTAGCCGAGTGTGTGTCCACGTGTGGGTTGCCGCCCCCACACCCACCCTGTGCTCGCAAGAGACAGTTTTGCTCTGATGATGACGAATTGAGCCGAAAACGTGTTCAGCTTTCACTAATTGCTCAAGTTTTCCCGCATGTATGTATGTGTGTGTGTGTGTGTGTGTGTGTGTGTGTGTGTGTGTGTGTGTGTGTGTGTGTGTGTGTGTGTGTGTGTGTGTGTGGTGTGTGTGTAATTACCTAAGTGTAATTACCTAAGTGTAGTTACAGGATGAGAGCTACGCTCGTGGTGTCCCGTCTTCCCAGCACTCTTTGTCATATAACGCTTTGAAACTACTGACGGTCTTGGCCTCCGCCAACGGTGTGTGTGTGTGTGTGTGTGTGTGTGTGTGTGTGTGTGTGTGTGTGTGTGGTGTGTGTGTGTGTGTGTGTGTGTGTGTGTGTGTGTGTGTGTGTACGGCTTGCTATGCATGGGAGGTGTGGGAGCTGGTGGGCCTCCTCAGCCTGCCCCGCCCCGCCAACCCCCCAGTGTGGGTGACAGCCACCAACCCCAGTGTGGGTGACAGCCACCAACCCCAGTGTAGGTGCCAGCCACCAACCCCCCAGTGTGGGTGACAGCCACCAACCCCCAGTGTAGGTGACAGCCACCAACCCCCAGTGTGGGTGACAGCCACCAACCTCAGTGTGGGTGACAGCCACCAACCTCAGTGTGGGTGACAGCCACCAACCCCCAGTGTAGGTGACAGCCACCAACCCCCCAGTGTGGGTGACAGCCACCAACCTCAGTGTGGGTGACAGCCACCAACCCCCCAGTGTAGGTGACAGCCACCAACCCCCCAGTGTGGGTGACAGCCACCAACCCCCCAGTGTGGGTGACAGCCACCAACCCCCCAGTGTGGGTGACAGCCACCAACCCCCCAGTGTGGGTGACAGCCACCAACCCCCAGTGTGGGTGACAGCCACCAACCCCAGTGTGGGTGACAGCCACCAACCCCAGTGTAGGTGACAGCCACCAACCCCCCAGTGTGGGTGACAGCCACCAACCCCCCAGTGTGGGTGACAGCCACCAACCCCCCAGTGTGGGTGACAGCCACCAACCCCCCAGTGTGGGTGACAGCCACCAACCCCCCAGTGTAGGTGACAGCCACCAACCCCAGTGTAGGTGACAGCCACCAACCCCCCAGTGTGGGTGACAGCCACCAACACCCCAGTGTGGGTGACAGCCACCAACCCCCCAGTGTGGGTGACATCCACCAACCCCCCAGTGTAGGTGACAGCCACCAACCCCAGTGTGGGTGACAGCCACCAACCCCCCAGTGTAGGTGACAGCCACCAACCCCAGTGTGGGTGACAGCCACCAACCTCAGTGTAGGTGACAGCCACCAACCCCAGTGTGGGTGACAGCCACCAACCCCAGTGTAGGTGACAGCCACCAACCTCAGTGTAGGTGACAGCCACCAACCCCCCAGTGTGGGTGACAGCCACCAACCCCAGTGTAGGTGACAGCCACCAACCCCAGTGTGGGTGACAGCCACCAACCCCCCAGTGTAGGTGACAGCCACCAACCCCAGTGTGGGTGACAGCCACCAACCCCAGTGTAGGTGACAGCCACCAACCTCAGTGTGGGTGACAGCCACCAACCCCCAGTGTGGGTGACAGCCACCAACCCCAGTGTGGGTGACAGCCACCAACCCCCCAGTGTAGGTGACAGCCACCAACCCCAGTGTGGGTGACAGCCACCAACCCCCAGTGTAGGTGACAGCCACCAACCCCCCAGTGTGGGTGACAGCCACCAACCCCCAGTGTGGGTGACAGCCACCAACCCCCAGTGTGGGTGACAGCCACCAACCTCAGTGTTGGTGACAGCCACCAACCCCCCAGTGTGGGTGACAGCCACCAACCCCAGTGTAGGTGACAGCCACCAACCCCAGTGTGGGTGACAGCCACCAACCCCAGTGTAGGTGACAGCCACCAACCCCAGTGTAGGTGACAGCCACCAACCCCCCAGTGTGGGTGACAGCCACCAACCCCAGTGTAGGTGACAGCCACCAACCTCAGTGTGGGTGACAGCCACCAACCCCCCAGTGTGGGTGACAGCCACCAACCCCAGTGTGGGTGACAGCCACCAACCCCCAGTGTGGGTGACAGCCACCAACCCCCCAGTGTGGGTGACAGCCACCAACCCCCCAGTGTGGGTGACAGCCACCAACCCCCCAGTGTGGGTGACAGCCACCAACCCCCAGTGTGGGTGACAGCCACCAACCCCCCAGTGTGGGTGACAGCCACCAACCCCAGTGTGGGTGACAGCCACCAACCCCAGTGTGGGTGACAGCCACCAACCCCCCAGTGTGGGTGACAGCCACCAACCCCCCAGTGTGGGTGACAGCCACCAACCCCAGTGTGGGTGACAGCCACCAACCCCCCAGTGTGGGTGACAGCCACCAACCCCCCAGTGTGGGTGACAGCCACCAACCCCAGTGTGGGTGACAGCCACCAACCCCCAGTGTGGGTGACAGCCACCAACCCCAGTGTGGGTGACAGCCACCAACCCCCCAGTGTGGGTGACAGCCACCAACCCCCCAGTGTGGGTGACAGCCACCAACCCCCCAGTGTGGGTGACAGCCACCAACCCCCCAGTGTGGGTGACAGCCACCAACCCCCCAGTGTGGGTGACAGCCACCAACCCCCAGTGTGGGTGACAGCCACCAACCCCAGTGTGGGTGACAGCCACCAACCCCAGTGTAGGTGACAGCCACCAACCCCAGTGTAGGTGACAGCCACCAACCCCCCAGTGTGGGTGACAGCCACCAACCCCCAGTGTAGGTGACAGCCACCAACCCCCCAGTGTGGGTGACAGCCACCAACCCCCAGTGTGGGTGACAGCCACCAACCCCCCAGTGTGGGTGACAGCCACCAACCCCAGTGTGGGTGACAGCCACCAACCCCCCAGTGTGGGTGACAGCCACCAACCCCACAGTGTGGGTGACAGCCACCAACCCCCAGTGTGGGTGACAGCCACCAACCCCCAGTGTGGATGACAGCCACCAACCCCCCAGTGTGGGTGACAGCCACCAACCCCCCAGTGTGGGTGACAGCCACCAACCCCCCAGTGTGGGTGACAGCCACCAACCCCCTAGTGTGGATGACAGCCACCAACCCCCCAGTGTGGGTGACAGCCACCAACCCCCCAGTGTGGGTGACAGCCACCAACCCCCAGTGTGGGTGACAGCCACCAACCCCCCAGTGTGGGTGACAGCCACCAACCCCAGTGTGGGTGACAGCCACCAACCCCAGTGTGGGTGACAGCACCAACCCCCCAGTGTGGGTGACAGCCACCAACCCCAGTGTGGGTGACAGCCACCAACCCCCCAGTGTGGGTGACAGCCACCAACCCCAGTGTGGGTGACAGCCACCAACCCCCAGTGTGGGTGACAGCCACCAACCCCCCAGTGTGGGTGACAGCCACCAACCCCCCAGTGTGGGTGACAGCCACCAACCCCAGTGTGGGTGACAGCCACCAACCCCCTAGTGTGGATGACAGCCACCAACCCCCCAGTGTGGGTGACAGCCACCAACCCCCCAGTGTGGGTGACAGCCACCAACCCCCCAGTGTGGGTGACAGCCACCAACCCCAGTGTGGGTGACAGCCACCAACCCCAGTGTGGGTGACAGCCACCAACCCCCCAGTGTGGGTGACAGCCACCAACCCCCCAGTGTGGGTGACAGCCACCAACCCCCAGTGTGGGTGACAGCCACCAACCCCCCAGTGTGGGTGACAGCCACCAACCCCCCAGTGTAGGTGACAGCCACCAACCCCAGTGTGGGTGACAGCCACCAACCCCCCAGTGTGGGTGACAGCCACCAACACCCCAGTGTGGGTGACAGCCACCAACCCCCCAGTGTGGGTGACAGCCACCAACCCCCCAGTGTAGGTGACAGCCACCAACCCCAGTGTGGGTGACAGCCACCAACCCCCCAGTGTGGGTGACAGCCACCAACCCCAGTGTGGGTGACAGCCACCAACCTCAGTGTAGGTGACAGCCACCAACCCCAGTGTGGGTGACAGCCACCAACCCCAGTGTAGGTGACAGCCACCAACCTCAGTGTAGGTGACAGCCACCAACCCCCAGTGTGGGTGACAGCCACCAACCCCAGTGTGGGTGACAGCCACCAACCCCAGTGTGGGTGACAGCCACCAACCCCCAGTGTAGGTGACAGCCACCAACCCCAGTGTGGGTGACAGCCACCAACCCCAGTGTAGGTGACAGCCACCAACCTCAGTGTGGGTGACAGCCACCAACCCCCAGTGTGGGTGACAGCCACCAACCCCAGTGTGGGTGACAGCCACCAACCCCCCAGTGTAGGTGACAGCCACCAACCCCAGTGTGGGTGACAGCCACCAACCCCCCAGTGTAGGTGACAGCCACCAACCCCCCAGTGTGGGTGACAGCCACCAACCCCCCAGTGTGGGTGACAGCCACCAACCCCCCAGTGTGGGTGACAGCCACCAACCTCAGTGTTGGTGACAGCCACCAACCCCCAGTGTGGGTGACAGCCACCAACCCCAGTGTAGGTGACAGCCACCAACCCCAGTGTGGGTGACAGCCACCAACCCCAGTGTAGGTGACAGCCACCAACCCCAGTGTAGGTGACAGCCACCAACCCCCCAGTGTGGGTGACAGCCACCAACCCCAGTGTAGGTGACAGCCACCAACCTCAGTGTGGGTGACAGCCACCAACCCCCAGTGTGGGTGACAGCCACCAACCCCAGTGTGGGTGACAGCCACCAACCCCCCAGTGTGGGTGACAGCCACCAACCCCCCAGTGTGGGTGACAGCCACCAACCCCCCAGTGTGGGTGACAGCCACCAACCCCCAGTGTGGGTGACAGCCACCAACCCCCAGTGTGGGTGACAGCCACCAACCCCCCAGTGTGGGTGACAGCCACCAACCCCAGTGTGGGTGACAGCCACCAACCCCAGTGTGGGTGACAGCCACCAACCCCCCAGTGTGGGTGACAGCCACCAACCCCCCAGTGTGGGTGACAGCCACCAACCCCAGTGTGGGTGACAGCCACCAACCCCCCAGTGTGGGTGACAGCCACCAACCCCCCAGTGTGGGTGACAGCCACCAACCCCAGTGTGGGTGACAGCCACCAACCCCCAGTGTGGGTGACAGCCACCAACCCCAGTGTGGGTGACAGCCACCAACCCCCAGTGTGGGTGACAGCCACCAACCCCCCAGTGTGGGTGACAGCCACCAACCCCCAGTGTGGGTGACAGCCACCAACCCCCCAGTGTGGGTGACAGCCACCAACCCCCAGTGTGGGTGACAGCCACCAACCCCCAGTGTGGGTGACAGCCACCAACCCCAGTGTGGGTGACAGCCACCAACCCCAGTGTAGGTGACAGCCACCAACCCCAGTGTAGGTGACAGCCACCAACCCCCAGTGTGGGTGACAGCCACCAACCCCCCAGTGTAGGTGACAGCCACCAACCCCCCAGTGTGGGTGACAGCCACCAACCCCCAGTGTGGGTGACAGCCACCAACCCCCCAGTGTGGGTGACAGCCACCAACCCCAGTGTGGGTGACAGCCACCAACCCCCCAGTGTGGGTGACAGCCACCAACCCCACAGTGTGGGTGACAGCCACCAACCCCCCAGTGTGGGTGACAGCCACCAACCCCCTAGTGTGGATGACAGCCACCAACCCCCCAGTGTGGGTGACAGCCACCAACCCCCCAGTGTGGGTGACAGCCACCAACCCCCAGTGTGGGTGACAGCCACCAACCCCCCTAGTGTGGATGACAGCCACCAACCCCCCAGTGTGGGTGACAGCCACCAACCCCCCAGTGTGGGTGACAGCCACCAACCCCCCAGTGTGGGTGACAGCCACCAACCCCCCAGTGTGGGTGACAGCCACCAACCCCCCAGTGTGGGTGACAGCCACCAACCCCAGTGTGGGTGACAAGCACCAACCCCCCAGTGTGGGTGACTGCCACCAACCCCAGTCTGGGTGACAGCCACCAACCCCCCAGTGTGGGTGACTGCCACCAACCCCAGTCTGGGTGACAGCCACCAACCCCCCAGTGTGGGTGACAGCCACCAACCCCCCAGTGTGGGTGACAGCCACCAACCCCCCAGTGTGGGTGACAGCCACCAACCCCAGTGTGGGTGACAGCCACCAACCCCCTAGTGTGGATGACAGCCACCAACCCCCCAGTGTGGGTGACAGCCACCAACCCCCCAGTGTGGGTGACAGCCACCAACCCCCCAGTGTGGGTGACAGCCACCAACCCCCAGTGTGGGTGACAGCCACCAACCACCAGTGTGGGTGACAGCCACCAACCTCAGTGTGGGTGACAGCCACCAACCTCAGTGTAGGTGACAGCCACCAACCCCAGTGTGGGTGACAGCCACCAACCCCCAGTGTGGGTGACAGCCACCAACCTCAGTGTGGGTGACAGCCACCAACCTCAGTGTGGGTGACAGCCACCAACCCCAGTGTGGGTGACAGCCACCAACCTCAGTGTGGGTGACAGCCACCAACCTCAGTGTGGGTGACAGCCACCAACCTCAGTGTGGGTGACAGCCACCAACCTCAGTGTGGGTGACAGCCACCAACCTCAGTGTGGGTGACAGCCACCAACCTCAGTGTGGGTGACAGCCACCAACCTCAGTGTGGGTGACAGCCACCAACCTCAGTGTGGGTGACAGCCACCAACCCCTGTGTGGGTGACAGCCACCAACCTCAGTGTGGGTGACAGCCACCAACCTCAGTGTGGGTGACAGCCACCAACCCTCAGTGTGGGTGACAGCCACCAACCTCAGTGTGGGTGACAGCCACCAACCTCAGTGTGGGTGACAGCCACCAACCTCAGTGTGGGTGACAGCCACCAACCTCAGTGTGGGTGACAGCCACCAACCTCAGTGTGGGTGACAGCCACCAACCTCAGTGTGGGTGACAGCCACCAACCCCAATGTGGGTGACAGCCACCAACCCCCCAGTGTGGGTGACAGCCACCAACCCCCAAGTGTGGGTGACAGCCACCAACCCCCCAGTGTGGGTGACAGCCACCAACCCCCCAGTGTGGGTGACAGCCACCAACCCCCCAGTGTGGGTGACAGCCACCAACCCCCCAGTGTGGGTGACAGCCACCAACCTCAGTGTTGGTGACAGCCACCAACCTCAGTGTGGGTGACAGCCACCAACCCCAGTGTGGGTGACAGCCACCAACCCCCCAGTGTGGGTGACAGCCACCAACCTCAGTGTGGGTGACAGCCACCAACCCCCCAGTGTGGGTGACAGCCGCTGTACACCAAGCCGCCCCAAAAACATATCCATTATTAATAACATGCTGTTTATTAACAATAATAATGTTCTCAGATATAAATATAATTATATTGCCAATATTTAGGCGTAGGTTAGGTTATGTGTTTAGAGTTGTTGACAATTATCTGTGGGACGTGGGTGAAGCATTTACAGAACTGCGATTCGAACAGATGTCGTTGACGAAGCGCTGTTCGAGAAAGGTTCGAACGCCACCAGTTGAGTGTAAACCGTTTTTCATCCATCAAGGGGGGGGGGGGGAGTGGCGGCTGTGCTAACGATCACTTGGCTCTTGTTTTTTTTTTTTTATTATTTTTGCATGCAAAGCATGCAATTTAAATACAATAAAAACAAAAAAAGAACATAGAAAACAGAACAAAACAATAAACCACCGGCCAGAAGGGCCGACAGCACAGTACAACAAAATACAAACACGATAAATGTATTGAAAAAACACAGCAGACAACAAGACACAAAATAGAAAACAATGTCAAACAAGCAAGCACAGGAACATTTCAAAACAAAACAGTATAAAACAAAACAAACATCAAGATGCATAACATGCAATCAAGAAAAAACAAAGTTACATACNGCTCTTCACACCCATTTCTCGCAATTTGGGACGAAGCTCGTCGCAAACTTCGAAGCTTTCCAGTTGCCTTATGTGCTTCATCAGGTGGCGCTCCATGATGCGGCTGCACACTCTAAGACTGGTCTCACGTAGGCAGTGGAAAGTGCCCTGAATGCGTCCTTACTTAGGTTTCTGAATATGTGTGTGTGTGTGTGTGTGGTGTGTGTGTGTGTGTGTGTGTGTAGGTGCATATGAAGATTGCAATTAGTACCCCAAGTACTAAGTAGTTCAGTAAGAATCTGAATGTAATACTTGAACAAAGACCTCTTGTACTAACAGTCCTAAAAGGAAGTAAATTATACATGTCACAGGATGCTGAACACGGAACAGGATTTACCTACATAAACAGTCGAAATATCCAAGAAAAGATGGCATCTGTATTATCACATAGATCTACCTCTTGTCTAGATCACAAGTCTTCTCTAGTATCACAGCTCTTGTCTAGTATCACAGCTCTTCTCTAGTATCACAGTCTTGTCTAGTATCACAGTTCTTGTCTAGTATCACAGTTCTTGTCTAGTACCACAGCTCTTGTCTAGTACCACAGCTCTTGTTAGTATCACACAGGTCTTCTCTAGTATCATACAGCTCTTCTCTAGTATCACAGCTCTTCTCTAGTATCACAGCGCTTCTCTAGTATCACAGCTCTTCTCTAGTATCACACAGCTCTTCTCTAGTATCACACAGATCTTCTCTAGTATCACAGCTCTTTTCTAGTATCACACAGCTCTTCTCTAGTATCACAGCTCTTCTCTAGAACTACAGCTCTTCTCAAGTACCACAGCTCTTCTCTAGTATCACAGCTCTTTTCTAGTACCACACAGTTCTTCTCTAGTATCACAGCTCTTCTCTAGTATCACAGCTCTTCTCTAGTATCACAGCTCTTCTCTAGTATCACACAGCTCTTCTCTAGTATCACAGCTCTTCTCTAGTATCACACAGTTCTTCTCTAGTATCACAGCTCTTCTCTAGTATCACAGCTCTTCTCTAGTATCACACAGCTCTTCTCTAGTATCACAGCTCTTCTCTAGTATCACAGCTCTTCTCTAGTATCACACAGCTCTTCTCAAGTATCACACAGCTCTTCTCTAGTATCACACAGCTCTTCTCAAGTATCACACAGCTCTTCTCAAGTATCACACAGCTCTTCTCTAGTATCACAGCTCTTCTCTAGTATCACAGCTCTTCTCTAGTATCACACAGTTCTTCTCTACTATTAGAGCTCTTCTCTAATATCACAGCTCTTCTAGTATCACAGCTCTTCTCTAGTATCACAGCTCTTCTCTAGTACCACAGCTCTTCTCTAGTATCACACAACTCTTCTCTAGTATCACACAGCTCTTCTCTAGTATCACACAGCTCTTCTCTAGTATCACACAGCTCTTCTCTAGTATCACACAGCTCTTCTCTAGTATCACACAGCTCTTTTCTAGTACCACCGCTCTTCTCTAGTATCACAGCTCTTCTCTAGTATCACACAGCTCTTCTCTAGTATCACACAGCTCTTCTCTAGTATCACAGCTCTTCTCTAGTATCACAGCTCTTCTCTAGTATCACACAGCTCTTCTCTAGTATCACACAGATCTTCTCTAGTATCACAGCTCTTTTCTAGTATCACACAGCTCTTCTCTAGTACCACAGCTCTTCTCTAGTATCACAGCTCTTCTCTAGTATCACAGCTCTTCTCTAGTATCACACAGCTCTTCTCTAGTATCACAGCTCTTCTCTAGTATCACAGCTCTTCTCTAGTATCACAGCTCTTCTCTAGTATCACACAGCTCTTCTCTAGTATCACAGCTCTTCTCTAGTATCACACAGCTCTTCTCTAGTATCACAGCTCTTCTCTAGTATCACAGCTCTTCTCTAGTATCACAGCTCTTCTCTAGTATCACAGCTCTTCTCTAGTATCACACAGCTCTTCTCTAGTATCACAGCTCTTCTCTAGTACCACAGCTCTTCTATAGTATCACAGCTCTTCTCTAGTATCACAGCTCTTCTCTAGTATCACAGCTCTTCTCTAGTATCACAGCTCTTCTCTAGTATCACAGCTCTTCTCTAGTATCACACAGCTCTTCTCAAGTATCACACAGCTCTTCTCTAGTATCACACAGCTCTTCTCTAGTATCACACAGCTCTTCTCAAGTATCACACAGCTCTTCTCTAGTATCACACAGCTCTTCTCAAGTATCACACAGCTCTTCTCTAGTATCACACAGCTCTTCTCTAGTATCACAGCTCTTCTCTAGTATCACAGCTCTTCTCTAGTATCACACAGCTCTTCTCTAGTATCACAGCTCTTCTCTAGTACCACAGCTCTTCTCTAGTATCACAGCTCTTCTCTAGTATCACAGCTCTTCTCTAGTATCACAGCTCTTCTCTAGTATCACAGCTCTTCTCTAGTATCACAGCTCTTCTCTAGTATCACACAGCTCTTCTCTAGTATCACAGCTCTTCTCTAGTACCACAGCTCTTCTCTAGTATCACAGCTCTTCTCTAGTATCACAGCTCTTCTCTAGTATCACAGCTCTTCTCTAGTATCACAGCTCTTCTCTAGTATCACACAGTTCTGGACAGCATGTAAGCCGTCATATAATCTATGGTTGTTCCATACATGGAAATAAACTTATGTTAATAAAAACAATAATTTAGTAAATGTGAACAATTTACAAAGTAAAGAAAAAAACAAAAGAGAGACAGAGTGAGAATGAGGGAGAAAGAGAGAGGGAGAGAGGGAAAGAGACAGAGGGAGGGAGGGAGGGAGAGAGAGACAAAAACAAACAACAGCAGATTAAAACAGCCGCAGACAGGACAACAAAAGGAAAGTTTTTATTTAAAAAGTTTAGCACAAAAGCCCAGGCTAACTTTCTGTATTTGTTTATATAATCCCGGAGCTGAGGACGCCTCGCTGAGTGAGCTGAGTGAGCTGAGTGAGGCGCAGAACAGATTCATCCTCACCTGAGTGTGGGGATGACTCAGGTCTCACTCAGCTGCTCGTAGCACCACGACACGCACACCACTCAGATTGGTGGGTATTCAACCGGCTTAATATCTGATTGATGGGGTTCTGGGAGTTTGTCTACTCCCCAAGCCTCGCCCGAGACCAGGCATGACTTGTGAGAGTTTGGTCCACCAGGCTGTTGCTTGGAGCGAAACCAGGCTGTTTCTAGTGAGTACATTTGGAGAGCTTTGAGACGATCCCAATAATTTAGGTGCTTTATTGCGTCTATGTGTGCCGTATATGTTCTCTATACTCCCTCTATTTCAGCAATCTCTCCTGCTCTGATGGGGGAAGTAAGTACTGAGCAGTACACGAGATGGGACAACTCAAGTGACTTGAAGAGTACAACCATTGTGATGGGCTCCCTGGATTTGAAAGTTCTCGTAATCCATCCTATCATTTTTCTGGCTGACGCAATATTTGCTTGGTTATGCTCCCTAAACGTTAGGTCGTTAGATATCATTATTCCCAAATCCTTGACATGTTGCTTTTCTACTATGGGCACATTTGATTGTGTTTTGTACCCTGTATTATGTTTAAGGTTCTCATTTTTACCATACCTGAGTACCTGGACTTAGATTCACGAAGCTCCATGTATTTCTTCGTAAGTAGGTTTGCTACGAAGGTTCCTAAGTATGCCCTAAGAAGATGCATAGGTGCAATTTACGTAGGTGCACTTAGGAAGATATTTGTTGGTTCTCCTGCGTGCCGATAGAGGTCACTACTGTGTTTCGTTTGGCCAATCAGAGAGCAGCAACATTCTTCATATTGAAGATTAAGCGCTGGCTTATCGGAGCTCTATTGCCTCCTATTTACGTCGAATTTTCTTATAAAATTAGTATATTTCGAAGTAAAACAATGTTTTTTCAACTTCTACAGGCAGCACAGACATTGTAGTAAACAAATATGTTACATTTGTTGTTTACCTACGTAATTCTAAGAGATACTGTGTAGCTGTCCTTGTTGCTCGGAAGATGCGCTGACAATTATTGTATATATTTACTGAATTTACCCAAGGGCCACTAATTAGTGGCCTCGAAGAGGACAGAAAGCCGGCGGCTTGTTAAAGGGCCCGCAATTGTCTTAATGATATTTTTTAGCTGGAATTTGGCATTTACGGCTTCAGCGGGTAGGCGGTTCCATGGGTTTATAGCCCTCTTGGTGGAAAAAACATCTGTTTTCAGTCCTACTTGAGAGAACATACTCTCCAACACTATATCTGTGATTGCCCTGTTATCAGTGACTTCATACCAAATGGTATGAGGTACTTTTGAGCTCTGTAATTACTTCATACACTCAGGAATATTGGAAGATATTCTTGTGCTGCACCCAGATTTTGCCAGTGGAGGCTAATAGATCAGCCTTAAGTATTTTGTTCTCTCCTGATTCCATGTATGACTGGCCATCCTGTGAGGTGAGGATGTTGGATGAGCTTGTAGCTGGTTTTTGATCTACACTGTGTGGTCCTTCATACAGAATAGGGAAGCAGCACATTGCTGTGTATACCTAAACATGTTAAAAAATACATTGTTTGAGAGGAGTCTTGTAGAAACTGGTAAGAGTAATTATAATATAATGTTTCCATGATTCAGTGCTTACCTCTTGTGAAAATCGTGAAGAGTTGTTTAGTCAGAGTTGATTTGTTTTTTGTATTGAGGCTGGTATTTTCTACCTTGATTCCATGTATGTCTAACCATCCTGTGAGATGGGAGTATTAGATAACTTATAGCTAGTTTTTTATCTACACTGTGTAATATTCCATATAGAATAGGGTAGCAGCACATTGCTGTGTATACCTAATCTTCTTAATAAAAAAATCAGTAATAAAGATTTTAAATTATAGTTTGTATTATTACAAATACTGTATTATCCTTATTAAATCATGTTAACCATGGATCATTAAGATCTCATGTTGATATGTAATAGTCATATTTCTTTTGAACTGCTAATCCATGCTAATCATTTTTAATCATTCATTAAATTGTGCATTATGTCTCAATTTTTCACTTCCTTGGATATACTGTACAGTACAAAAAGATAGGATAAAAATAAACCAGTAATATTTCTTTCATTATATTTTTATTTAAATAACTGCATCAATATTTTTACAGCTGACAGGATTTGTTTTACCATACAGGTGCATTATTTGTTAAAAAAAAATTTGGTTTATTGTTACACACAATGGTGCTACATAGCCTTCCCAGCTTGGTGCCTTCTTTTAATACTTACTTACTGATTAATAAATAAATATAATAAATAAATTTATTCAGGAAAAGTGCATACAGTTGATTTACAAACATAATGTTGGATTTATAGACAGAGCTAGTACATACAATACCTAAAGCCACTAATACTCATAGCATTTCGGGCAAGGTGTGGGGGAAAAAACACTTAGACTAAAACTTAATAGTAATCGGGATTAGGTATAAATTGTGTTGAAAGAAGGAATAAAAAAAGGGGGGGGTAACATAGCAGAAATCAGCAATTGTACACGTTGGTGAACAGCATTGTTTAAAAATAGCAAGACATGGTTGACATTTAGGGGTAAGGTAGGTTACATGGAGTTAATTAGGTAGTACTTGGTTTTACTCTTAAACTGGTTGAGAGAGGTACAGCCTTTGACATGATTCGGGAGGTCATTCCACATTCTGGGTCCCTTGATTTGTAGAGCACTTCTAGTTTGGTTACACACAGCCAATTGTGTAACAGGAAGAGGTCTTGGACACAAATTTGTTCCATGCTAAATGTAGAGGAATCAGCTGAGTATTCCTCAAATAAAATAAGTTGCCTCAGCTTATAAGGTAAATAAATAAGCATTTCTCAAATAAGTAGCTGCCTCACCTCACTGCTACATAGCCTTCCCGCATGGTGCCTTCTTTGATAATTACTTGTTCCACACCCAAGTTGTATAACAGGAAGAGGTCTTGGACCCCTACTTCCCTCTCTCTTTTTAATAGTCCATATAGTCATAATTATAGCTTTAAGTATTCAATGAATAAAGTTTTTGACATTTTAACCTTCTCCTTACCTAACATCATTTGTGCAGCATATTTTTATTTTATGTCTCACCCAGATTTAATTTAAAAATAAACCAAACTAAATAAATTAGAAATGGGTATGTATAGCTAAGGTACACCCTTACTACTAGGTGAACAGAGGCATTTGGTGATAGTAAATGATCCCATCAGGCAGGGCTCATCACCTTCTCTCATATTTCATGTTCACCAGTGTTTATTTACTTAATAACTACGGGTATAATATCTTGCTATTATAAAACTAATTCTACTATCATAAAGACATATTTACTTTAAGTTTCAAGCAGAGAATGCATATATAACTAACACGAAGGACTCCTCTTCACGAGATTCACCAGCTAATATCTCTTTGTTATATTAAAATCGATCCCAGTGTTATGTAGTAGAGAAAAATGAGTTATATCCATTTACGTAAAGCTACGAGTGGTCGACACCACACTTAGATCCCGGACCAAACTTACGAAGGTTTTTCGACTTAGTGTAGCTACCTGAATACCGACGTAGCCACCACGAAGGCGCTAGAAGGAAAACATTGTAGCTAAGAAGAAACCTTCGTAAGTACCTTCGTGAATCTGGCCCC
>WNGS01029232.1:82331-113281 GCA_020271785.1 Procambarus virginalis
GGGTAAGAGAAGGGGTAAGAGAGGGGGGTGGATTATGAGAGGTTTTATCCCCTTTCCATGAAAGGTGCTAATCCCTTCTAGCCTGCGTGTGTCTGTGTGTGCATACGTACGTGGGCGTGCATGCGTGTGTGGGTGTATGTGCGCGTGCATACGTGCGCATGTCACGAGGTCCTGTAAGCGTTAACTTCTACCCAAATGAGCCACTTTGAGATTTTAAATATATATGCTATCCTGAACAAGAATTTGATAATATTTTACCTCACACTGTACACCTGATTAATTGACCAGAGAGGGGGTACATACCAGTCTGTTTTCCGCTCACACAACTAGATGAGTAATGACGTTGTATGGTTGACGATGGTGCTCCGTCGTCCCCTCCCACTTGGTGATTCACTAAGTGCTAGTAGATTGATGATGGCGGTTCTTCTCTCTCTACACAAATCTCTGGAGTCAGTCACAGTATCGTTGTGTTACAGTTCACTAGTTTACTGTACCACTGATCACAACCACCACCCAACAAACACAATCAGCAGTTCCACAGCGGGTCGACCCACCTGGCCGTCAGGTCAGGTCGCTCCACCGGTCCTCCACACTGTATATGCACTGGTGATCCAATAGCTCCACTTTGATTTCTTTGCACTATCGCTAGCGATATGACTATGCTATGTAGCACCCTGCTAGCCACACACTGCGAGAGGCCAAATACCTTGATTTAGCCTGTATACTCCTTCAATGTTCCGCGAAATTTACGAATTTCCGCGGACCTCACTAATCGTGTGTATCTCCTACTGTCGGTGGCCTACTACTACTACTGCTGTGTGTGTGTGTGTGTGTGTGTGTGTGTGTGTGTGTGTGTGTGTGTGTGGTGTGTGTGTGTGTGTGTGTGTGTGTCGGAAATTTTCGACATCACTTACTAACCCTTGACATACCAAATTAAAGTGCATATGTCAGGTAACTACTAACATTACTAATTTTTCCAATAAAATGTTGCTAGAGACTCCTTGGATATAATGGAAGGTACTGCATCAGCCAAAAGGGTCGACGTTTCTAATGATTTCTTTAGTGAACGTAACACTTCCAGTCTACAAGTTAAAATTACTATAAAAGTATTTATTAAGACTGGATTTAATTCAAACCTATGAATAAATAAGTATCTCTCTCCATAAAAAAAATCTGACTGGCCATAACTGGACGCGTCCAGTACAGGAGAGGCGGCCGCCTGGACGCCACGCCACCTGCCACCTCTGAGACACGCAAGATATTTACCACTATTCCTGCCGTAGGATCTTCAGCATCCACCCAACCCACGATTTCGCTACTTGGGAAGTATCGTATCCGGACTACTAGTAAGATAGATCATTTATAACTGGCATAACTGGCCAGTATTATAGATAATTCTTGTAGTTCGGTTATGATGCGGCCTCGCACCTGAAACGGGTAAGCTTATTTCCTTACAGAATTGAATCTCTTCAGAATATAAATCCCAGGTTATCACTTGTATTATGACATAATCCTTTCACGGGTAACCTCGAGGAGGAAGAGACAACCACCATGAATCATTTCGAGCCAAGATTACAATCCTGAACTTAGTACAGAAACCACAAGACCTCCAATAAAACTATATTACAAATCAACCATGCACAGTGATCATAAAAAAGAAGAAAGACTAATTAAAGAAATAATCCATAAAGGAGTAAAAAGCATTACTCCTAACCTAAACATAGACCTAATCATATTCTACAAAACAAAGAAGACTACCGACTTCCTTATCAAAAACAGCCCGAAGCCGACAGAGAACCCTTTACAGCAGTCAAGCGTTGTATACATGTACACTTGCCCCCACGAAGGATGTAACCTTCAATCTAAGTTCATAGGTATGACGTCGACCAAGCTGACAAGGCGTTTGACATGTCATCTTCAACCCGGTGCCCCCAGGAATCACATGAGACAAGCCCATGACATCACCCTAACAAGAGAAATGTTAAATAAAAAATACTTGCATAATAGACAAAACCCAAGATGTATGAAGATTACAAATTCTTGAAGCAATCCACATAAAAATAGAACAACCTACCATGAATACCCAAATCACGGAACTATTTACTCTACCCACCATGAGAGTAAGGACAAGACCAGAACATAACGATGCCAACACAGAAGACACTGCTCAACATAATAGGCCTATTACATCTGATTGATCATTGTATGTGCCCCTATTTATCCCCTATTTTCCACTTATGTTTTCACCTGACCCCCTACTGGTACAAATCTACCGAGTTTTGTAATTTCTTATCACTTGAGAATGAACCATATAGGTTCGAAACGTCGTGCGATTTTATAATAAGTGCAATACATTATTCTGTTATTCACTTCTTTTTGTTCACCTTGAAAACGAACATGACTTTTGGTGAACTCCTCTTCCAGCTGAACCCAGATGCAAGAACACTAGTAAGAGGAATAGAAACCCTAAATAAGAAAATAGTTAATACAGAATATGCTGTCATATTCAATGAAACATATATATATATATATATATATATATATATATATATATATATATATATATATATATATATATATATATATATATAATGTACATAGACATACACAAACCCCCCATTTACGCGTAAAGGGTAACACCCAGCAGAAGAAATAACTTTAATACAGTACACTTCTCTGATACAGTTCACTAAATTAAATATATTTAACAATTGCCTGCTGGGAAAATCCCCCACAATGTGTGTGTGTGTGTGTGTGTGTGTGTGTGTGTGTATGTGTGTGGTGTGTGTGTGGGTGTGTGTGTGTGTGTGTGTGTGTGTNTTGTTTAAGGAATCTTTCAGAACCCTGTATACCACTTAGTAAGACCAATCCTGGAGTATGCAGCTCCAGCCTGGAGTCCCATACCTAGTAAACACAAGACAAAGTTAGAGAAGAGTCAGCGGTATGCCACCAGGCTCGTCCCGGAACTGAGAGGATTGAGCTACGAGGAAAGGCTAAAGGAGCTGAACCTCACATCCCTGGAAAACAGAAGAGTAAGGGGAGACATGATAACCACCTACAAAATTCTCAGGGAATTGACAGGCGGACAAAGACAAACTCTTCACCACGGTGGGACACGAACAAGGGGACACAGGTGGAAACTTAGTACCCAGATGAGCCACAGAGACGTTAGAAAGAATTTTTCAGTGTCAGAGTAGTTAATAAATGGAATGCAGTAGGAAGTGATGTGGTGGAGGCTGACTCCATACACAGTTTCAAATGTAGATATGATAGAGCCCAGTAGTCTCAGGAATCTGTACACCTGTGATTGACAGTTGAGAGGCGGGACCAAAGAGCCAAAGCTCAACCCCCGCAAGCACAATTAGGTGAGTACACACACACACACACACACACAACACACACACACACAGTGATTGACAGTTGAGAGGCGGGACCAAAGAGCCAAAGCTCAACCCCCGCAAGCACAATTAGGTGAGTACAATTAGGTGAGTACACACACACACACAAATAGGTGAGTACAAATAGGTGAGTACACACGACTCTCACCTTACGCTACCTCTCAGCCCCTCTATGCCTCTCAGACCCTCCCTGATCTTCAGACCCAGTATGCCCTTCCTACTCCAGACCTACCTACCCAGGCCTTTACTACCCAGACCTTCCTACCTACTAGATGCCCAGTCCCCCATTCACCCCCAGACACTCCCCACCCCCCAGATCCCCAGGAGAAAGGGCGAACTCTGGTACAAGTTTCCATGAAGAATCTCAAGGTTTGGCACACCAATGCTGATGGGGTATCTAATAAAGCAGAAGAGATAAAAGAAAGAATGAGTGAGGCAGATCCTAACATAGTTGCAATAGTTGAAACTAAAATAAAAACATGATCTTGGATGCAATCTTTCCTGAAGGGTACCAGGTGATAAGAAAAGAGAGGACACAGAGACAGGGAGGGGGAGTGGCACTCCTAATAACATGGAAATGGAAGTTTGAAGACCTGGGAAATCGGGTTACCAATGAGAGCACAAGCTCCATATATGGAACGCTGACAGCAGATGGGAGGAAGATTGTGATCTTGGTAATCTACAATCTCCCACCAAACAGTAGAAGACCCAGGCAGGAGTATGATGACAACAACAAGGCATGCATAGATGAACTGCAAAAAGGCAGAAACATTAGCTCACAGAATGAGAGCGAAGCTGCTGGTCATGTGGGCCCTAAATCATGGAGAGAAAAATTGGGAATCAAGGAATCCCCATGGAGGGGACGAAACGTGGGGAGCAAAGTTAGTAGATGTTATAGACAGGAATTTCCTAACACAACATGGGAAGGAAGACACATGGGGAAAGAGGAGGAGATGCACCGAGCCTATTAGACCTGATTTTCACCCAGAACGTAGAAGACATCGAGAATTTGGAGCATGAAATACCTCTAGGGCCAGCGATCATTGTGTCCAAGTCTTTGACTACATGATGGAATTCAAACTTGCGACCATGGGACAAAAGGTCTGGAAAAGAAGAGTTGACTACAGGAGGATAAGGAACTAGGAAATTAGAGGAAAAACAGTCCAGGATATGTTGGACCTAGTCATACGGAAATGCCATGAGGCCGAAGAGAGATTTATACAAACAGTAAAGGGAAAAAATAAGAGAGAATATAAAAGCCCATGGTTTATTAGACAGTGTCAGGAAGCAAAAATGGCCAGCAGGTGGGAGTGGAGGAAATACAGAAGACAAAGGACAGAGGATAACAGGATCAGATGCAACAGAGCTAGGAACGATTACATTAACATAAAACGAACATCGGAAAGGAACTATAAGAATGATATTGCAATCAAAGCGGAAAAGCAACCTAAATTACTACACAGCGTATAAGAAGAAAAATGTCAGTGAACGACCAAGTGACAAGACTAAGGAAAACAGAGGGGGCATATACTGAAAGCGACAAGGAAATCTGCGAGGCACTGAATGCCAGCTTCCATGGAGTGTTCACAACTGAGCCTGAGCAGCTCCCATTGTTAGAAGGTAATGTGTGTATCATATATAGAGGTGACAGCAGAGGAGGTAATGAAACAGTTGACAACACTGAATCAGACAAAGTATCACCGTGGATACTAAAAGAAGCAGTGCAGGCCCTCAGCGTGCCTCTGGCAATGATCTTTAATGAGTCACTTATGTCGGGAGAATTGCGCAGTTGCTAGAAGAAGGCAAATGTCGTACCGATTTTCAAGAAAGGTGATAAGGAGGAGGCACTTAACTATAGACCTGTATCACTGACAAGCATCCCCTGTAAAATACTTGAAAGAATAATTAGGCTACGACTGGTTGCACACCTGGAGAACGTTAGGTTTGTGAACAAACATCAACATGGGTTCTGGAAAAGGAAATGACGCCTAATTAACCTTTTGGAATTCTATGATAAAATAACGAGGATAAGACAAGACAGAGATGGTTGGGCAGACTACATATTTCTGGACTGCCAAAAAGCCTTTGATACAGTACCGCACATGAGACTGCTGTTCAAACACGAGAGGCAGGCGGGGTTGGGAGGAAAGGCCCTAGCATAGATAAGGAACTACCTAACAGGAAGGAGCCAAAGAGTTACGGTAAGAGGCGAGAAGTCGGACTGGCGAACAGTAACGAGTAGAGTACCTCAAGGATCGGTGCTGGGACCAATTCTAGTTCTAATATGTTAACGACATGTTTACAGGAGTAGAGTCCTACATGTCGATGTTCGCGGATGACGCAAAGTTGATGAGAAGAGTGGTGACAGATGAGGATTGCAGGATTCTCCAAGAGGACCTAAAAAGGTTGCAGAGATGGTCAGAGAAATGGCTTCCAGAGTTCAACACGAGCAAATATAAAGTTATGGAAATGGGATTAGGTGATAGGAGACCAAAGGAACAGTACACAATGAAGGGAACTGCCTACCTGTGACGACGCGAGAATGACCAGGGTGTGGACGTAACACCTAATCTATCTCCTGAGGCACATATAAATAGGATAATGACAGTAGCGTACTCTACACTGGCAAAAGTTAGAACATCATTCAGAAACCAAAGTAAGGAGGCATTTAGGGCGCTTTTCCTGCCTACGTGAGGCCAGTCTTAGAGTATGCCGCCTCATCATGGAGTTCACATCTGAAGAAGCATATAAGGAAACTGGAAAACGTTCGGAGGTTTGCAACGAGACTCGTCCCAGAGTTACGAGGGATGGGGTATGTGGAGCGCCTGAAGGAACAGTGCCTTACGACACTGGAAAAAGATGGGAAAGGGGGAAATGATAGGAACGTATAAAATACTCAGGGGGATTGACAGAGTGGACAGAGACGAAATGTTCACACGGAATAATAACAGAACGAGTGGACATTTGTGGAAGCTGGAAACTCAGATGAGTCACAGAAATATTAAGAAGTTTTCTTTTAGCGTGAGAGTAGTGGAAAAATGGAATGCACTTAAGGAACAGGTTGTGGAAGCAAATACTATTCATAATTTTATAATTAGGTATGATAGAGAAATAGGGCCGGAGTCATTGCTGTAAACAACCGATGCTCGAAAAGCGGGATCCAGGAGCCAATGCTCGAGCCTGAAGACACAAATAGGTGAGTACACGCGCGCACACACACACACACACACATCTGGCCAACATACGAACGGCATTCAGAAACTTGTGTAAAGAATCATTCAGAACTTTGTATACCACATATGTCAGGCCAATCCTGGAGTATGCAGCCCCAGCATGGAGTCCATATATAGTCAAGGATAAGACTAAACTGGAAAAGGTTCAAAGGTTTGCCACCAGACTAGTACCAGAGCTGAGAGGTATGAGCTACGAGGAGAGACTACGGGAATTAAACCTCACTTCGTTGGAAGACAGAAGAGTTAGGGGGGACATGATCACTACATTCAAGATTCTGAAGGGAATTGATAGGGTAGATAAAGACAGGCTATTTAACACAAGGGGCACACGCACAAGGGGACACAGGTGGAAACTGAGTGCCCAAATGAGCCACAGAGATATTAGAAAGAACTTTTTTAGTGTCAGAGTGGTTGACAAATGGAATGCATTAGGAAGCGATGTGGTGGAAGCTGACTCCATACACAGTTTCAAGTGTAGATATGATAGAGCCCAATAAGCTCGGGAATCTGTACACCTGTAGATTGACGGTTGAGAGGCGGGACCAAAGAGCCAGAGCTCAACCCCCGCAAACACAACTAGGTGAGTACACACAGCTAGCCTTTGAAATTCCAGGAGGTCTTCACCTTAGAGCAAGGAGAAATCCCAGAGATAAGAGAGGGAATAGCTAACCAGGAATCACTGGAAGAGTTTGAGATTACCAGCGGGGAAGTAAGGAAGTGTTTACTAGAGTTGGATGTGACAAAGGCTATAGGCTCAGATGGAATCTACCCTTGGATACTAAAGAAAGGAGCAGAAGAACTGTGCCTACCACTCTCCATAGTGTATAACAAATCACTGGCAACAAGGGAACTGCCAGAAATTTGAAAAGCAGCTAATGTAGTCCCGATATACAAGAAAGGGGATAGACAGGAGGCACTGAATTACAGGCCAGTGTCCCTAACCTGCATACCATGCAAGCTGATGGAGAAGATTGTGCGAAGAAAGCTAGTGGAGCACCTGGAGCGAAACAACTTCGTAACACAGCATCAACATGGGTTCAGGGATGGCAGGTCCTGCCTCACAGGGTTACTTGAATTCTACGACCAGGCAACAAAAATAAGGCAAGAAAGAGAAGGGTGGGTAGACTGCATTTTTTTGGATTGTCAAAAAGCCTCTGATACAATGCCACACAAGAGGCTAGTGAAAAAGCTGGAGATGCAGGCTGGAGTGAAAGGGAAGGTACTTCATTGGATAAAGGAGTACCTAAGCAACAGGAGACAACGAGTCAGTGTGAGGGGTGAGGTCTCAGATTTACGAGACGTTACGAGTGGAGTCCCGCAGGGTCAGTCCTTGGACCTATACTGTTTCTGATATATGTAAATGATCTCCCAGAGGGTATAGAATCGTTTCTCTCAATGTTTGCCGATGATGCAAAAATTATGAGGAGGATTGAAACGGCGGACGATAGTAGGAGGCTACAACATGACCTAGACAGACTGAGTGAATCGTCCAACAAATGGCTGTTGAAGTTCAACCCGAGTAAATGCAAAGTAATGAAACTAGGCAGTGGAAACAGGAGGCCAGACACAGGATACAGAATAGGAGATAAAGTACTTAATGAAACAGACAGAGAGAAAGATCTAGGAGTTGATATCACACCAAACCTGTCTCCTGAAGTCCACATAAAAAGAATAACGTCTGCGGCATATGCAAGGCTGGCTAACATCAGAACAGCGTTCAGGAACCTGTGTAAGGAATCATTCAGAATCTTGTACACCACATATGTAAGACCAATCCTGGAGTATGCGGCCCCAGCATGGAGCCCGTACCTTGTCAAGCACAAGACGAAGCTGGAAAAAGTCCAAAGGTATGCCACTAGACTAAGAACTAAGAGGCATGAGTTACGAGGAAAGGCTGCGGGAAATGCACCTTACGACACTGGAAGACAGAAGAGAAAGGGGAGACATGATCACAACGTACAAAATCATCAGAGGAATCGACCGGGTAAACAAGGATAAACTATTCAACACTGGTGGGACGCGAACAAGGGGACACAGGTGAAAACTGAGTACCCACATGAGCCACAGAGACGTTAGAAAGAACTTTTTCAGTGTCAGAGTAGTTAACAGATGGAATGCATTAGGCAGTGATGTGGTGGAGGCTGACTCCATACACAGTTTCAAATGTAGATATGACAGACCCCAGTAGGCTCGGGAATCTGTACACCAGTTGATTGACAGTTGAGAGTCGGGACCAAAGAGCCAGAGCTCAACCCCCGCAAGCACAACTAGGTGAGTACACCCACACATACACTCCACTAGTGGGGGGGGGAAGCAAGGCGAGCACCACCCCATGCTTCAACAGTGTCTGAAGCAAAGGAAAGAAGCAATAGAGCATGAAAGAAGTATGGAGAAGACAGAACAGAAGATCACAATGTATACAAAGATGCCAAAAATGAATACACATAAACTAGGAGAGTGGCAGAGAAGCAGTATGAGAAGGACATTGCATACAAGGCTATGTCCCGGCCTAAACTGTTCTATAGTCACATCAGGAGGACGATGACTGTGAATGATCAGGTCATCACACTTGACAAAAGTGAGGGAAGACGCACGGAAAATGATAAGGAGGTATGCAAGGAACTAAACAAAAGTTGTCAGTGTATTCAGAAAGTATCAAATCAGGCTGGAGCCTGATATGCCAGTAGAGCTTTGAGCCGAAACTGAACGGAAAATTCTACAGGAAATCCTCACTGAAATAACAGACACCAGAAGAAGTAAAGAAGCAACTGCAGGAACTGGATGTGATAAAAGCCGAGAGACCAGACAAAATATCGCCATGGATACTAAACGAGGCAGCTGAAGCACTGTGCAGCCCTCTTGCCATAATATTTAATTCCTCTCTACAAACGGGAGAACTTCCTGACAACTGGAAAATGGCTAATCTATAAGAAAGGGGGAAGACAGAAACAGTTTAACTACAGACTCGTATCACTAACAAGTATCCCCTGCAAGTTGCTAGAGGAGACTGATCAGAAGCACGCTAGTAGCCAGTAGAACATTTAGAACACACAAACTTTGTCTCAAGGCATCAGCAAGGTTGATTAAAGGAAAATATTTCTTGAACTTGCTGGAGTTCTACAACAAAATGACATCAATCAAACAAGAGAGAGAAGTGTGCGAAGACTGCATATTTCGTGACTGTCGGAAGGCATTTGATACGATCCCGCATGAAAGATTCCTACTCAAACTGGAGAAGGAGGCTGGCATATCTGGAAGAGTGCTAAGGTGGGTCTGAGAGTGACTCTCAGGAAGTAAGAAAGGGCAAAGGAAAGCAAAGGGCAAAGGAAGGAAGCAAAGTGAGAGCAGAGACAACGGAGTGATGAGAGGTTACGAGCGAAGTACCACAAGGGTCAGTTCTAGGGCCCGTCCTTTTCTATGTCAATAATCTAACAGAGGAAATTAACTCCTTCACATCAGTGTTTGCAGATGATGCAAAACTAATGAGAAGAGGCAGGTCAGGGTTATATGCTGTAATTGAAAGCGGATTTCGATACACTCCAGAAGTGTTCTGATGAACAGCTTTTAGAATTTACCTAGCCAAATGTAAATTTATGATGATTGGAACAGGAGTGCGAAGACCAGTACAGCAGTACAGGATGAAGGCAAGATAGATTAACTGGACAACAACAGCTGCGTATGTCATACTGGCCAACATCTGTGTATCCTTCAGAAACTTGGACAAAGGAGCTTTCCGGGCCCTATATACAGCGAAGGTGAGACCCACTCTTGAATATTCATCCTCGGCATGGAACCCCTTACCTTAAAAAGGACAAGGATAAAATAACAATGGTTCAAAGATATCCAACACGACTCGTTCCTACGCTAAAAGGTTTAAGCTATGAAGAAAGACTGAGGGAACTGAACCATACCACACTGGAGGAAAGGCGATATAGGGAAGACGTGATAACACCATATAAGGTTCTAAGGGAAATTGACAAAGTAGACAAAGCAGCGTTGTTCAAAGCTAGCAACAGCAGAACGAGGGGTCATAGACGGAAGCTGGAGACGCAAAGGAGTCATTGAGACATCAGGAAGAACTTTAACAGTGTGAGAGCTGTCAATAAACGGAACAGGTTAGACGATGAAGTTCTTGAAGCTAATTCGAATCACAAATTTTAATGCAAATATAATAAAAGCGTGAGAAGTGAGCCATTGTACTAAGTAAGAACTTTATGAAGGCGGGGCTGGGAGCTTAGCTCGACCCTGCAAGCACATCTTGGTGAGTACACACACACACACACACACACACACCACACACACACACACACACACACACACACACACACACACACACACAACACACCACACACACACAAGGAACATATTGGAGGGGTGACAGGTAAGATACTAACATGGATGAAAAATTTCCTAACTGACAGAAAAATGATGGCCATAATCAGAGGCAAGGTATCGGATTGGAGGAATGTCACGAGTGGAGTACCACAGGGTTCAGTTCTTGCACGGGTAATGTCATTGTCTACATAAACGATCTACCAGTGGGAATACAGAATTACATGAACATGTTTGCTGATGATGCTAAGATAATAGGGAAGATAAGAAATCTAGATGATTGTCATGCCCTTCAAGAAGACCTGGACAAAATAAGTATATGGAGCATCACTTGGCAAATGGAATTTAATGTTAATAAATGTGGAAGTGGAGAACATAGACCTCACACAACCTATAAATTATGTGAGAAATCTTTAAAGAATTCTGATAAAGAAAGAGATCTAGGGGTGGTTCTAGATAGAAAACTGTCACCTGAGGACCACATTAAGAATATTGTGCGAGGAGCTTATGCCACACTTTCTAACCTCAGAATTGCTTTTAAATATATGGATGGCGAAATACTAAAGAATTGTTCACGACCTTTTATTAGACCAAAGCTGGAACATGCAGCGGTTGTGTGGTGCCCATATCTTAAGAAGCAAATCAACAAACTGGAAAAGGTGCAAAGACATGCCACTAAGTGGCTCCCAGAAATGAAGGGCAAGAGCTACGAGGAGAGGTTAGAGGCATTAAATATGCCAAACTAGAAGATAGAAAAAGAGACGATATGATCACTACATACAAAATAGTACAGGAATCGATAAAATTGATAGGGAAGATTCATGAGACCTGGAACTTCAAGAACAAGAGGTCATGGATTTAAACTAACGAAACAAAGCTGCCGGAGAAATATAAGAAAATTCACTTTTGTAAACAGAGTGGTAGACGTTGGAACAAAGTAGGGGAGAAGGTGGTGGAGGCCAAAACGTCAGTAATTTCAAAGCGTATATGACAACGAGTGCAGGGAAGAAGGGGACACCACGACGTAGCTTCATCCTGTAACTACACTTAGGTAATTACACACACACACACGCGCACANTCCTGGTAAGATCATTACCACCTGAAGACGACGACAACATGGAACAAAGTGATGGACAAGTTGTAGAGAAGGTCCAGGGAACACCTGGTAACCCATTACTAGCAAAGACAAAGTGTGTTGTGGGGAGAGGGGACAAGGAGCACTCTACCACCTTGTACTTGACCACACACCCAACCAAGGGATGGACCTGTGGTTAGACATCACAACCAACATATCCCCGAGAAACTAACATACACAGAACACACACACATGGAGAGTGGGAACGCTGGCTGCCATCTGGAAGCACTACCTCTCTATACACCAGAATGCAACCCTATTTTATCTGGAATATAAAGACAGTAGAGAAATGCACAGAGACAACCTTCAAACTAATCCTTGAGCTGAAAGGCGCAGGGCAAGATGGGACTTGGTCACGACATACGTAATACTTCGGGGAGAGGATACGATGGACACGACACATTGTTTGAAATTAGAACGACCATGATTAGGAAACATACGAAGGAAATTGAGCACCCAGCTGAGACATGCAGGTGTTAGAAACTTGGTGCTGTGACACGCGGGTGTTAGAAGCATGGTGCTGAGACACGCAGGTGTTAGAAGCATGGTGCTGAGACACGCAGGTGTTAGAAGCATGGTGCTGAGACACGCAGGTGTTAGAAACTTGGTGCTGAGACACGCGGGTGTTAGAAGCATGGTGCTGAGACACGCAGGTGTTAGAAGCATGGTGCTGAGACACGCAGGTGTTAGAAGCATGGTGCTGAGACACGCAGGTGTTAGAAGCATGGTGCTGAGACACGCAGGTGTTAGAAGCATGGTGCTGAGACACGCAGGTGTTAGAAGCATGGTGCTGAGACACGCAGGTGTTAGAAGCATGGTGCTGAGACACGCAGGTGTTAAAAGCATGGTGCTGAGACACGCAGGTGTTAGAAACTTGGTGGTGAGACACGCAGGTGTTAGAAGCATGGTGCTGAGACATGCAGGTGTTAGAAACTTGGTGGTGAGACACGCAGGTGTTAGAAACTTGGTGCTGAGACACGCAGGTGTTAGAAGCATGGTGCTGAGACACGCAGGTGTTAGAAACTTGGTGGTGAGACACGCAGGTGTTAGAAGCATGGTGGTGAGACACGCAGGTGTTAGAAACTTGGTGCTGAGAGACGCAGGTGTTAGAAACTTGGTGGTGAGACACGCGGGTGTCAGAAACTTGGTGCTGAGACACGCAGGTGTTAGAAACTTGGTGCTGAGACACGCAGGTGTTAGAAACTTGGTGCTGAGACACACAGGTGTTAGAAACTTGGTGCTGAGACACGCAGGTGTTAGAAACTTGGTGCTGAGACACGCAGGTGTTAGAAACTTGGTGCTGAGACACGCAGGTGTTAGAAACTTGGTGCTGAGACACGCAGGTGTTAGAAACTTGGTGGTGAGACACGCGGTGTCAGGAAGACTATTCAAGTTCAAGTTCAAGTATGTTTATTGAGATAAGCAAGAAATACATCTCAAAGGGATAGAGTAGCTTAGGCTATTTCTACCCCCCTCAGGAAGACCATTACCAGGAGAGTGCGGGGAAGCAGCAACATGGTAGGCAGAGGCCGAGTTAAAGTAGACCCCAAACATTGACACAAAAGTTGTTATGATGACGCCCAACTTGGCAGCCAGGTGTGGCAGAGCCAGGTGTGGCAGAGCCAGGTGTGGTAGAGCCAGGTGTGGCAGAGCCAGGTGTGGCAGCTAGGTGTGGCAGAGCCAGGTGTGGCAGCCAGGAGTGTCAGAGCCAGGTGTGGCAGAGCCAGGTGTGGCAGCCAGGTGCGGCAGAGCCAGGTGTGGCAGCCAGGTGTGGCAGAGCCAGGTGTGGCAGCCAGGTGTGGCAGAGCCAGGTGTGGCAGAGCCAGGTGTGGCAGAGCCAGGTGTGGCAGAGCCAGTTGTGGCAGGCAAAGCCAAATGTGGCAGAGCCAGGTGTGGCAAAGCCAGTTGTGGCAGAGCCAGGTGTGGCAGAGCCAGGTGTGGCAGAGCCAGTTGTGGCAGGCAAAGCCAAATGTGGCAGAGCCAGGTGTGGCAAAGCCAGTTGTGGCAGAGCCAGGTGTGGCAGCCAGGTGTGGCAGAGCCAGGTGTGGCAGAGCCAGGTGTGGCAGAGCCAGATGTGGCAGAGCCAGGTGTGGCAGAGCCAGGTGTGGCAGAGCCAGGTGTGGCAGCCAGGTGTGGCAGAGCCAGGTGTGGCAGAGCCAGGTGTGGCAGAGCCAGGTGTGGCAGAGCCAGGTGTGGCAGCTAGGTGTGGCAGAGCCAGGTGTGGCAGAGCCAGGTGTGGCAGAGCCAGGTGTGGCAGAGCCAGGTGTGGCAGAGCCAGGTGTGGCAGAGCCAGATGTGGCAGAGCCAGGTGTGGCAGAGCCAGGTGTGGCAGAGCCAGGTGTGGCAGAGCCAGGTGTGGCAGAGCCAGGTGTGGCAGAGCCAGGTGGGCAGCCAGGTGTGGCAGAGCCAGGTGTGGCAGAGCCAGGTGTGGCAGAGCCAGGTGTGGCAGAGCCAGGTGTGGCAGAGCCAGGTGTGGCAGCCAGGTGTGGCAGCCAGGTGTGTCAGCCAGGTGTGGCAACCAGGTGTGGCAGAGCCAGGTGTGGCAGAGCCAGGTGTGGCAGAGCCAGGTGTGGCAGAGCCAGGTGTGGCAGAGCCAGGTGTGGCAGCCAGGTGTGGCAGAGCCAGGTGTGGCAGAGTCAGGTGTGGCAGAGCCAGGTGTGGCAGCCAGGTGCGGCAGAGCCAGGTGTGGCAGCCAGGTGTGGCAGCCAGTTGTGGCAGAGCCAGGTGTGGCAGAGCCAGGTGTGGCAGAGCCAGGTGTGGCAGAGCCAGGTGTGGCAGAGCCAGGTGTGGCAGAGCCAGGTGTGGCAGAGCCAGGTGTGGCAGAGCCAGGTGTGGCAGCCTGGTGTGGCAGAGCCAGGTGTGGCAGAGCCAGGTGTGGCAGAGCCAGGTGTGGCAGAGCCAGGTGTGGCAGCCTGGTGTGGCAGCCAGGTGTGTCAGAGCCAGGTGTGGCAGCCTGGTGTGGCAGCCAGGTGTGGCAGCCAGGTGTGTCAGAGCCAGATGTGGCAGCCTAGTGTGGCAGCCAGGTGTGTCAGAGCCAGGTGTGGCAGCCTGGTGTGGCAGCCAGGTGTGGCAGAGCCAGGTGTGGCAGCCAGGTGTGGCAGCCAGGTGTGGCAGCCAGGTGTGGCAGCCTGGTGTGGCAGCCAGGAGTGTCAGAGCCAGGTGTGGCAGCCTGGTGTGGCAGCCAGGTGTGGCAGAGCCAGGTGTGGCAGCCAGGTGTGGCAGCCAGGTGTGGCAGCCAGGTGTGGCAGCCAGGTGTGGCAGAGCCAGGTGTGGCAGAGCCAGGTGTGGCAGAGCCAGGTGTGGCAGAGCCAGGTGTGGTAGAGCCAGGTGTGGCAGAGCCAGTTGTGGCAGAGCCAGGTGTGGCAGCCAGGTGTGGCAGAGCCAGATGTGGCAGAGCCAGGTGTGGCAGAGCCAGGTGTGGCAGAGCCAGGTGTGGCAGAGCCAGGTGTGGCAGAGCCAGGTGTGGCAGCCACGTGTGGCAGAGCCAGGTGTGGCAGAGCCAGGTGTGGCAGAGCCAGATGTGGCAGAGCCAGTTGTGGCAGAGCCAGGTGTGGCAGAGCCAGGTGTGGCAGAGCCAGGTGTGGCAGAGCCATGGGAGGGAGCTGAGAGCAGCAGTCACTCTCTCACACACAAACACATTTTCACAAATTCCCACTCAACATTTTTTGTATCTATTGGAGAACTTCTTCACGTCCAACATCAACTGGGGAACAAGGCTTCACGTCCAACATCAACTGGGGAACAAGGCTTCACGTCCAACATCAACTGGGGAACAAGGCTTCACGTCCAACACCAACCAGAGAACAAGGCTTCACGTCCAACACCAACCAGAGAACAAGGCTTCACGTCCAACACCAACCAGAGAACAAGGCTTCACGTCCAACACCAACCAGAGAACAAGGCTTCACGTCCAACACCAACCAGAGAACAAGGCTTCACGTCCAACAAACACCACCCAGAGGACAAGGCTTGACGTCCAACACCAACCAGAGAACAAGGCTTCACGTCCAACACCAACCAGAGAACAAGGCTTCACGTCCAACACCAACAAGAGAACAAGGCTTCACGTCCAACACCAACCAGAGAACAAGGCTTCACGTCCAACACCCCCCAGAGGACAAGGCTTCACGTCCAACGCCAACCGGAGAACAAGGCTTCACGTCCAACACCAACCAGAGAACAAGGCTTCACGTCCAACACCAACCGGAGAACAAGGCTTCACGTCCAACACCAACCAGAGAACAAGGCTTCACGTCCAACACCAACCAGAGAACAAGGCTTCACGTCCAACACCAACCAGAGAACAAGGCTTCACGTCCAACACCAACCAGAGAACAAGGCTTCACGTCCAACACCAACCAGAGAACAAGGCTTCACGTCCAACACCACCTAGGGAACAAGGCTTCACGTCCAACACCATCCAGAGAACAAAGATTCACGTCCAACACCACCCAGAGGACAAGGCTTCACGTCCAACACCAACCAGAGAACAAGGCTTCACGTCCAACACCAACCAGAGAACAAGGCTTCACGTCCAACACCAACCAGAGAACAAGGCTTCACGTCCATCACCACCTAGAGAACAAGGCTTCACGTCCAACACCAACCAGAGAACAAGGCTTCACGTCCAACACCACCTAGAGAACAAGGCTTCACGTCCAACACCAACCAGAGAACAAGGCTTCACGTCCATCACCACCTAGAGAACAAGGCTTCACGTCCAACACCAACCAGAGAACAAGGCTTCACGTCCAACACCAACCAGAGAACAAGGCTTCACGTCTAACACCACCCAGAGGACAAGGCTTCACGTCCAACACCAACCAGAGAACAAGGCTTCACGTCCAACACCAACCAGAGAACAAGGCTTCACGTCCAACACCAACCAGAGAACAAGGCTTCTGGTCCAACACCAACCAGAGAACAAGGCTTCACGTCCAACACCACCTAGAGAACAAGGCTTCACGTCCAACACCTACCAGAGAACAAGGCTTCACGTCCAACACCAACCAGAGAACAAGGCTTCACGTCCAACACCACCTAGAGAACAAGGCTTCACGTCCAACACCTACCAGAGAACAAGGCTTCACGTCCAACACCACCTAGAGAACAAGGCTTCACGTCCAACACCAACCAGAGAACAAGGCTTCACGTCCAACACCACCTAGAGAACAAGGCTTCACGTCCAACACCAACCAGAGAACAAGGCTTCACGTCCAACACCAACCAGAGAACAAGGCTTCACGTCCAACACCAACCAGAGAACAAGGCTTCACGTCCAACACCACCTAGAGAACAAGGCTTCACGTCCAACACCAACCAGAGAACAAGGCTTCACGTCCAACACCACCTAGAGAACAAGGCTTCACGTCCAACACCAACCAGAGAACAAGGCTTCACGTCCAACACCACCTAGAGAACAAGGCTTCACGTCCAACACCAACCAGAGAACAAGGCTTCACGTCCAACACCACCAGAGAACAAGGCTTCACGTCCAACACCAACCAGAGAACAAGGCTTCACGTCCAACACCAACCAGAGAACAAGGCTTCACGTCCAACACCAACCAGAGAACAAGGCTTCACGTCCAACACCACCAGAGAACAAGGCTTCACGTCCAACACCACCTAGAGAACAAGGCTTCACGTCCAACACCAACCAGAGAACAAGGCTTCACGTCCAACACCACCTAGAGAACAAGGCTTCACGTCCAACACCAACCAGAGAACAAGGCTTCACGTCCAACACCACCTAGAGAACAAGGCTTCACGTCCAACACCAACCAGAGAACAAGGCTTCACGTCCAACACCACCTAGAGAACAAGGCTTCACGTCCAACACCAACCAGAGAACAAGGCTTCACGTCCAACACCAACCAGAGAACAAGGCTTCACGTCCAACACCAACCAGAGAACAAGGCTTCACGTCCAACACCACCAGAGAACAAGGCTTCACGTCCAACACCAACCAGAGAACAAGGCTTCACGTCCAACACCAACCAGAGAACAAGGCTTCACGTCCAACACCAACCAGAGAACAAGGCTTCACGTCCAACACCAACCAGAGAACAAGGCTTCACGTCCAACACCAACCAGAGAACAAGGCTTCACGTCCAACACCAACCAGAGAACAAGGCTTCACGTCCAACACCAACCAGAGAACAAGGCTTCACGTCCAACACCAACCAGAGAAGAACAGGCTTCACGTCCAACACCAACCAGAGAACAAGGCTTCACGTCCAACACCAACCAGAGAACAAGGCTTCACGTCCAACACCAACCAGAGAACAAGGCTTCACGTCCAACACCAACCAGAGAACAAGGCTTCACGTCCAACACCAACCAGAGAACAAGGCTTCACGTCCAACACCAACCAGAGAACAAGGCTTCACGTCCAACACCAACCAGAGAACAAGGCTTCACGTCCAACACCAACCAGAGAACAAGGCTTCACGTCCAACACCACCAGAGAACAAGGCTTCACGTCCAACACCACCTAGAGAACAAGGCTTCACGTCCAACACCACCTAGAGAACAAGGCTTCACGTCCAACACCACCTAGAGAACAAGGCTTCACGTCCAACACCACCTAGAGAACAAGGCTTCACGTCCAACACCACTAGAGAACAAGGCTTCACGTCCAACACCACCTAGAGAACAAGGCTTCACGTCCAACACCAACCTAGAGAACAAGGCTTCACGTCCAACACCACCAGAGAACAAGGCTTCACGTCCAACACCACCTAGAGAACAAGGCTTCACGTCCAACACCAACCAGAGAACAAGGCTTCACGTCCAACACCACCTAGAGAACAAGGCTTCACGTCCAACACCACCAGAGAACAAGGCTTCACGTCCAAACACCACCTAGAGAACAAGGCTTCACGTCCAACACAACCTAGAGAACAAGGCTTCACGTCCAACACCACCAGAGAACAAGGCTTCACGTCCAACACCACCTAGAGAACAAGGCTTCACGTCCAACACCACCTAGAGAACAAGGCTTCACGTCCAACACCACCAGAGAACAAGGCTTCACGTCCAACACAACCTAGAGAACAAGGCTTCACGTCCAACACCACTAGAGAACAAGGCTTCACGTCCAACACCACCAGAGAACAAGGCTTCACGTCCAACACCACCTAGAGAACAAGGCTTCACGTCCAACACCGAGTCAGAATTAAAAGAAGGAAAAAGAGTAAGAGTGAACCCAATAATGGAAGTGTGGTAAAAATCCTCAGANTATTCCTGGTAAGATCATTACCACCTGAAGACGACGACAACATGGAACAAAGTGATGGACAAGTTGTAGAGAAGGTCCAGGGAACACCTGGTAACCCATTACTAGCAAAGACAAAGTGTGTTGTGGGGGAGAGGGGACAAGGAGCACTCTACCACCTTGTACTTGACCACACACCCAACCAAGGGATGGACCTGTGGTTAGGACATCACAACCAACATATCCCCGAGAAACTAACATACACAGAACACACACACATGGAGAGTGGGAACGCTGGCTGCCATCTGGAAGCACTACCTCTCTATACACCAGAATGCAACCCTATTTATCTGGAATATAAAGACAGTAGAGAAATGCACAGAGACAACCTTCAAACTAATCCTTGAGCTGAAAGGCGCAGGGCAAGATGGGACTTGGTCACGACATACGTATACTTCGGGGAGAGGATACGATGGACACGACACATTGTTTGAAATTAGAACGACCATGATTAGGAAATATAAGGAAATTGAGCACCCAGCTGAGACATGCAGGTGTTAGAAACTTGGTGGTGAGACACGCGGGTGTTAGAAACATGGTGGTGAGACACGCAGGTGTTAGAAGCACTTGGTGGTGAGACACGCAGGTGTTAGAAACTTGGTGGTGAGACACGCAGGTGTTAGAAACTTGGTGCTGAGACACGCAGGTGTTAGAAACTTGCTGCTGAGACACGCAGGTGTTAGAAACTTGGTGCTGAGACACGCAGGTGTTAGAAACTTGGTGCTGAGACACGCAGGTGTTAGAAACTTGGTGCTGAGACACGCGGTGTTAGAAACTTGGTGCTGAGACACGCAGGTGTTAGAAACTTGGTGCTGAGACACGCAGGTGTTCGAAGCATGGTGGTGAGACACGCAGGTGTTAGAAACTTGGTGCTGAGACACGCAGGTGTTCGAAGCATGGTGGTGAGACACGCAGGTGTTAGAAACTTGGTGCTGAGACACGCGGGTGTCAGAAACTTGGTGCTGAGACACGCGGGTGTCAGAAACTTGCTGCTGAGACACGCGGGTGTCAGAAACTTGGTGCTGAGACACGCGGGTGTCAGAAACTTGGTGCTGAGACACGCGGGTGTCAGAAACTTGGTGCTGAGACACGCGGGTGTCAGAAACTTGCTGCTGAGACACGCGGGTGTCAGAAACTTGGTGCTGAGACACGCGGGTGTCAGAAACTTGGTGCTGAGACACGCGGGTGTCAGAAACTTGGTGCTGAGACACGCGGGTGTCAGAAACTTGCTGCTGAGACACGCGGGTGTCAGAAACTTGGTGCTGAGACTCGCGGGTGTCAGAAACTTGGTGCTGAGACACGCGGGTGTCAGAAACTTGGTGCTGAGACACGCGGGTGTTAGAAACTTGGTGTTGAGACACGCGGGTGTTAGAAATTTGGTGGTGAGACACGCGGGTGTCAGGAAGACCATTCAAGTTCAAGTATGTTTATTGAGATAAGCAAGAAATACATCTCAAAGGGATAGAGTAGCTTAGGCTATTTCTACCCCCCTCAGGAAGATCATTACCAGGAGAGTGCGGGGGAGCAGCAACATGGTAGGCAGAGATAGGCCAAGTTAAAGTAGACGCCAAACATTGACACAAAAGTTATGATGATGACGCCCAACTTGGCAGCCAGGTGTGGCAGAGCCAGGTGTGGCAGAGCCAGGTGTGGCAGAGCCAGGTGTGGCAGCTAGGTGCGGCAGAGCCAGGTGTGGCAGCTAGGTGCGGCAGAGCCAGGTGTGGCAGCCAGGTGTGGCAGAGCCAGGTGTGGCAGAGCCAGGTGTGGCAGAGCCAGGTGTGGCAGCCAGGTGTGGCAGAGCCAGGTGTGGCAGAGCCAGGTGTGGCAGAGCCAGGTGTGGCAGAGCCAGGTGTGGCAGCCTGGTGTGTCAGCCAGGTGTGGCAGAGCCAGGTGTGACAGAGCCAGGTGTGGCAGAGCCAGGTGTGACAGAGCCAGGTGTGGCACCCAGGTGTGGCAGAGCCAGGTGTGACAGGGCCAGGGGTGGCAGAGCCAGGTGTGACAGAGCCAGGTGTGGCACCCAGGTGTGGCAGAGCCAGGTGTGACAGAGCCAGGTGTGGCAGCCAGGTGTGGCAGAGCCAGGTGTGGCAGAGCCAGGTGTGGCAGAGCCAGGTGTGGCAGAGCCAGATGTGGCAGAGCCAGGTGTGGCAGAGCCAGGTGTGGCAGAGCCAGGTGTGGCAGAGCCAGGTGTGGCAGCCAGGTGTGGCAGAGCCAGGTGTGGCAGAGCCAGGTGTGGCAGAGCCAGGTGTGGCAGAGCCAGGTGTGGCAGCTAGGTGTGGCAGAGCCAGGTGTGGCAGAGCCAGGTGTGGCAGCCAGGTGTGGCAGAGCCAGGTGTGGCAGCCAGGTGTGGCAGCCAGGTGTGGCAGAGCCAGATGTGGCAGAGCCAGGTGTGGCAGAGCCAGGTGTGGCAGAGCCAGGTGTGGCAGCTAGGTGTGGCAGAGCCAGGTGTGGCAGCCAGGTGTGGCAGAGCCAGGTGTGGCAGAGCCAGGTGTGGCAGCTAGGTGTGGCAGAGCCAGGTGTGGCAGCCAGGTGTGGCAGAGCCAGGTGTGGCAGAGCCAGGTGTGGCAGCCAGGTGTGGCAGAGCCAGGTGTGGCAAAGCCAGGTGTGACAGAGCCAGGTGTGGCACCCAGGTGTGGCAGAGCCAGGTGTGACAGAGCCAGGTGTGGCAGCCAGGTGTGGCAGAGCCAGGTGTGGCAGAGCCAGGTGTGGCAGAGTCAGGTGTGGCAGAGCCAGATGTGGCATAGCCAGGTGTGGCAGAGCCAGGTGTGGCAGAGCCAGGTGTGGCAGAGCCAGGTGTGGCAGCCAGGTGTGGCAGAGCCAGGTGTGGCAGAGCCAGGTGTGGCAGAGCCAGGTGTGGCAGAGCCAGATGTGGCAGCTAGGTGTGGCAGAGCCAGGTGTGGCAGAGCCAGGTGTGGCAGCCAGGTGTGGCAGAGCCAGGTGTGGCAGAGCCAGGTGTGGCAGCCAGGTGTGGCAGCCAGGTGTGGCAGAGCCAGATGTGGCAGAGCCAGGTGTGGCAGAGCCAGGTGTGGCAGAGCCAGATGTGGCAGAGCCAGGTGTGGCAGAGCCAGGTGTGGCAGAGCCAGGTGTGACAGCCAGGTGTGGCAGAGCCAGGTGTGTCAGCCAGGTGTGGCAGCCAGGTGTGGCAGAGCCAGGTGTGGCAGAGCCAGGTGTGGCAGAGCCAGGTGTGACAGAGCCAGTGTGGCAGAGCCAGGTGTGGCAGAGCCAGGTGTGGCACCCAGGTGTGGCAGAGCCAGGTGTGACAGAGCCAGGTGTGGCAGCCAGGTGTGGCAGCCAGGTGTGGCAGAGCCAGGTGTGGCAGAGCCAGGTGTGGCAGAGCCAGGTGTGGCAGAGCCAGGTGTGACAGAGCCAGGTGTGGCAGAGCCAGGTGTGGCAGCCAGGTGTGGCAGAGCCAGGTGTGGCAGCCAGGTGTGGCAGAGCCAGGTGTGGCAGAGCCAGGTGTGGCAGAGCCAGGTGTGGCAGCTAGGTGTGGCAGAGCCAGGTGTGGCAGCCAGGTGTGGCAGAGCCAGGTGTGGCAGAGCCAGGTGTGGCAGAGTCAGGTGTGGCAGCCAGGTGTGGCAGAGCCAGGTGTGGCAGCCAGTGTGGCAGAGCGAGATGTGGCAGAGCCAGGTGTGGCAGAGCCAGGTGTGGCAGAGCCAGGTGTGGCAGAGTCAGGTGTGGCAGAGCCAGGTGTGGCAGCCAGGTGTGGCAGAGCCAGGTGTGGCAGCCAGGTGTGGCAGCCAGGTGTGGCAGCCAGGTGTGGCAGAGCCAGGTGTGGCAGAGCCAGGTGTGGCAGAGCCAGGTGTGACAGAGCCAGGTGTGGCAGAGCCAGGTGTGACAGAGCCAGGTGTGGCAGAGCCAGGTGTGGCAGAGCCAGGTGTGGCAGAGCCAGGTGTGACAGAGCCAGGTGTGGCAGAGCCAGGTGTGACAGAGCCAGGTGTGGCAGAGCCAGGTGTGGCAGAGCCAGGTGTGGCAGAGCCAGATGTGGCAGCCTGGTGTGGCAGAGCCAGGTGTGGCAGCCTGGTGTGGCAGAGCCAGGTGTGGCAGAGCCAGGTGTGGCAGAGCCAGGTGTGGCAGCCTGGTGTGGCAGCCAGGTGTGTCAGAGCCAGGTGTGGCAGCCTGGTGTGGCAGCCAGGTGTGGCAGAGCCAGGTGTGGCAGCCTAGTGTGGCAGCCAGGTGTGTCAGAGCCAGGTGTGGCAGCCTGGTGTGGCAGCCAGGTGTGGCAGAGCCAGGTGTGGCAGCCAGGTGTGGCAGCCAGGTGTGGCAGCCTGGTGTGGCAGCCAGGTGTGTCAGAGCCAGGTGTGGCAGCCTGGTGTGGCAGCCAGGTGTGGCAGAGCCAGGTGTGGCAGAGCCAGGTGTGGCAGCCAGGTGTGGCAGCCAGGTGTGGCAGCCAGGTGTGGCAGAGCCAGGTGTGGCAGAGCCAGGTGTGGCAGAGCCAGGTGTGGCAGAGCCAGGTGTGGCAGAGCCAGGTGTGGCAGAGCCAGGTGTGGCAGAGCCAGGTGTGGCAGAGCCAGGTGTGGCAGAGCCAGGTGTGGCAGAGCCAGGTGTGGCAGAGCCAGGTGTGGCAGAGCCAGGTGTGGCAGAGCCAGGTGTGGCAGAGCCAGGTGTGGCAGAGCCAGGTGTGGCAGAGCCAGGTGTGGCAGAGCCAGGTGTGGCAGAGCCAGGTGTGGCAGCCAGGTGTGGCAGAGCCAGGTGTGGCAGAGCCAGGTGTGGCAGAGCCAGGTGTGGCAGAGCCAGGTGTGGCAGAGCCAGGGGAGGGAGCTGAGAGCAGCAATCACTCTCTCACACACAAACACATTTTCACAAATTCCCACTCAACATTTTTTGTATCTATTGGAGAACTTCTTCACGTCCAACATCAACTGGGGAACAAGGCTTCACGTCCAACATCAACTGGGGAGCAAGGCTTCACGTCCAACATCAACTGGGGAACAAGGCTTCACGTCCAACATCAACTGGGGAACAAGGCTTCACGTCCAACATCAACTGGGGAGCAAGGCTTCACGTCCAACATCAACTGGGGAACAAGGCTTCACGTCCAACATCAACTGGGGAACAAGGCTTCACGTCCAACATCAACTGGGGAACAAGGCTTCACGTCCAACATCAACTGGGGAACAAGGCTTCACGTCCAACATCAACTGGGGAACAAGGCTTCACGTCCAACATCAACTGGGGAACAAGGCTTCACGTCCAACATCAACCAGAGAACAAGGCTTCACGTCCAACATCAACCAGAGAACAAGGCTTCGCGTCCAACACCAACCAGAGAACAAGGCTTCACGTCCAACACCAACCAGAGAACAAGACTTCACGTCCAACACCAACCAGAGAACAAGGTTTTACGTCCAACATCACCTAGAGGACAAGGCTTCACGTCCAACACCACCTAGAGGACAAGGCTTCACGTCCATTACCAACCAGAGAACAAGGCTTCACGTCCAACACCAACCAGATAACAAGGCATCACGTCCAACATCAACTGGCGAACAAGGCTTCACGTCCAACACCAGAGAACAAGGCTTCACGTCCAACACCAACCGGAGAACAAGGCTTCACGTCCAACACCAACCAGAGAACAAGACTTCACGTCCAACACCAACCAGAGAACAAGGTTTTACGTCCAACATCACCTAGAGGACAAGGCTTCACGACCAACACCACCTAGAGGACAAGGCTTCACGTCCAACACCAACCGGAAAACAAGGTTTCACGTCCAACACCAACCGGAAAACAAGGCTTCACGTCCAACACCAACCAGAGAACAAGGCTTCACGTCCAACACCAACCGGAGAACAAGGCTTCACGTCCAACACCAACCAGAGAACAATACTTCACGTCCAACACCCCCCAGAGGACAAGGCTTCACGTCCAACACCACCCAGAGGACAAGGCTTCACGTCCAACACCAACCAGAGAACAAGGCTTCACGTCCAACACCAACCAGAGAACAAGGCTTCACGTCCAACACCAACCAGAGGACAAGGCTTCACGTCCAACACCCCCCAGAGGACAAGGCTTCACGTCCAACACCACCTAGAGAACAAGGCTTCACGTCCAACACCAACCAGAGGACAAGGCTTCACGTCCAACACCAACCAGAGAACAAGGCTTCACGTCCAACACCAACCAGAGGACAAGGCTTCACGTCCAACACCAACCAGAGAACAAGGCTTCACGTCCAACACCAACCAGAGAACAAGGCTTCACGTCCAACACCACCTAGAGAACAAGGCTTCACGTCCAACACCAACCAGAGAACAAGGCTTCACGTCCAACACCAACCAGAGAACAAGGCTTCACGTCCAACACCCCCCAGAGGACAATGCTTCACGTCCAACACCACCCAGAGGACAAGGCTTCACGTCCAACACCAACCAGAGAACAAGGCTTCACGTCCAACACCACCCAGAGAACAAGGCTTCACGTCCAACACCAACCAGAGAACAAGGCTTCACGTCCAACACCAACCAGAGAACAAGGCTTCACGTCCAACACCAACCAGAGAACAAGGCTTCACGTCCAACACCACCCAGAGAACAAGGCTTCACGTCCAACACCAACCAGAGAACAAGGTTCACGTCCAACACCAACCAGAGAACAAGGCTTCACGTCCAACACCACCCAGAGAACAAGGCTTCACGTCCAACACCAACCAGAGAACAAGGCTTCACGTCCAACACCAACCAGAGAACAAGGCTTCACGTCCAACACCACCCAGAGAACAAGGCTTCACGTCCAACACCAACCAGAGGACAAGGCTTCACGTCCAACACCACCCAGAGAACAAGGCTTCACGTCCAACACCAACCAGAGAACAAGGCTTCACGTCCAACACCACCCAGAGAACAAGGCTTCACGACCAACACCAACCAGAGGACAAGGCTTCACGTCCAACACCAACCAGAGAACAAGGCTTCACGTCCAACACCACCTAGAGAACAAGGCTTCACGTCCAACACCAACCAGAGAACAAGGCTTCACGTCCAACACCACCTAGAGAACAAGGCTTCACGTCCAACACCAACCAGAGAACAAGGCTTCACGTCCAACACCACCTAGAGAACAAGGCTTCACGTCCAACACCAACCAGAGAACAAGGCTTCACGTCCAACACCACCTAGAGAACAAGGCTTCACGTCCAACACCAACCAGAGAACAAGGCTTCACGTCCAACACCAACCAGAGAACAAGGCTTCACGTCCAACACCAACCAGAGAACAAGGCTTCACGTCCAACACCAACCAGAGAACAAGGCTTCACGTCCAACACCAACCAGAGAACAAGGCTTCACGTCCAACACCAACCAGAGAACAAGGCTTCACGTCCAACACCAACCAGAGAACAAGGCTTCACGTCCATCACCAACCAGAGAACAAGGCTTCACGTCCATCACCAACCAGAGAACAAGGCTTCACGTCGAACACCAACCAGAGAACAAGGCTTCACGTCCAACACCAACCAGAGAACAAGGCTTCACGTCCAACACCAACCAGAGAACAAGGCTTCACGTCCAACACCACCTAGAGAACAAGGCTTCACGTCCAACACCACCCAGAGAACAAGGCTTCACGTCCAACACCAACCAGAGAACAAGGCTTCACGTCCAACACCAACCAGAGAACAAGGCTTCACGTCCAACACCAACCAGAGAACAAGGCTTCACGTCCAACACCAACCAGAGAACAAGGCTTCACGTCCAACACCCACCAGAGAACAAGGCTTCACGTCCAACACCAACCAGAGAACAAGGCTTCACGTCCATCACCAACCAGAGAACAAGGCTTCACGTCCATCACCAACCAGAGAACAAGGCTTCACGTCGAACACCAACCAGAGAACAAGGCTTCACGTCCAACACCAACCAGAGAACAAGGCTTCACGTCCAACACCAACCAGAGAACAAGGCTTCACGTCCAACACCACCTAGAGAACAAGGCTTCACGTCCAACACCACCCAGAGAACAAGGCTTCACGTCCAACACCAACCAGAGAACAAGGCTTCACGTCCAACACCAACAGAGAACAAGGCTTCACGTCCAACACCAACCAGAGAACAAGGCTTCACGTCCAACACCAACCAGAGAACAAGGCTTCACGTCCAACACCAACCAGAGAACAAGGCTTCACGTCCAACACCGAGTCAGAATTAAAAGAAGGAAAAAGAGTAAGAGTGAACCCAATAATGGAAGTGTGGTAAAAATCCTCAGATTTTGGTCTGACTGTGAGAGCCTGAGGGTAGGGAGGGAGGGCAGGGAGGGGGGGGAGGGAGGAGGAGGGGGAGAGGGGGAGAGAGAGAGGGGGAGAGGGGGGGGGTAGTTAACACTCCAGAGGTAAGAACTTGATAGGCATGGCCGGATTTGGACGATAGGCGCACGTGCACCCTCACGCACACACGCACCCGCACAAGCACACACACACACACACACACCCACACACACACACACACACACACACACACACAGTTGATTGACAGTTGAGAGGCGGGACCAAAGAGCCAAAGCTCCAACCCTCGCAAGCACAATTAGGTGAGTACAATTAGGTGAGTACACACACTCACAAATAGGTGAGTACAAATAGGTGAGTACACACGACTCTCAACCTTACGTACCTCTCAGCCCTCTATGCCTCTCAGACCCTCCCTGATCTTCAGACCCACCCAGTATGCCCTTCCTACTCCAGGACCTACCTACCCAGGCCTTACTACCCCAGACCTTCCTACCTACTAGATGCCCAGTCCCCATTCACCCCAGACACTCCCCCCCCCCCCAGATCCCCAGGAGAAAGGGCGAACTCTGGTACAAGAGTTTCCATGAAGAATCTCAAGGTTTGGCACACCAATGCTGATGGGGTATCTAATAAAGCAGAAGAGATAAAAGAAAGAATGAGTGAGGCAGATCCTAACATAGTTGCAATAGTTGAAACAAAAATAAATAACATGATCTTGGATGCAATCTTTCCTGAAGGGTACCAGGTGATAAGAAAAGAGAGGAAACAGAGACAGGGAGGGGGAGTGGCACTCCTAATAACATGGAAATGGAAAGTTTGAAGACCTGGGAAATCGGGTTACCAATGAGAGCACAAGCTCCATATATGGAACGCTGACAGCAGAGGGAGGAAGATGTGATCTTGGGTAATCTACAATCCCCCCACCAAACAGTAGAGAAGACCCAGGCAGGAGTATGATGACAACAACAAGGCATGCATAGATGAACTGCAAAAGCAAGAAGAAACATTAGCTCACAGAATGAGAGCGAAGCTGCTGGTCATGTGGGCCCTAAATCATGGAGAGAAAAAATTGGGAATCAAGGAATCCCCATGGAGGGGACGAAACGTGGGGAGCAAAGTTAGTAGATGTTATAGACAGGAATTTCCTAAACACAACATGGGAAGGAAGACACAAGGGAAAGAGGAGGAGATGCACCGAGCCTATTAGACCGATTTTCACCCAGAACAGAACGTAGAGACATCGAGAATTTGGAGCATGAAATACCTCTAGGTATCCAATGGCCAGCGATCATTGTGTCCAAGTCTTTGACTACATGATGGAATTCAAACTTCCGACCATGGGACAAGAGGTCTGGAAAGGAGAGTTGACTACAGGAGGATAAGGAACTAGGAAATTAGAGAAAAACAGTCCAGGATATGATGGACCTAGTCATGCGGAAATGCCATGAGGCCGAAGAGAGATTTATACAAACAGTAAAGGGAAAAAAATAAGAGAGAATATAAAAGCCCATGGTTTATTAGACAGTGTCAGGAAGCAAAATGGCCAGCAGGGGGGAGTGAAGGAAATACAGAAGACAAAGGACAGAGGATAACAGGATCAGATGCAACAGAGCTAGGAACGATTACATTACATAAAACGAACATCGGAAAGGAACTATAAGAATGATATTGCAATCAAAGCGAAAAGCAACCTAAATTACTACACAGCGTATAAGAAGAAAATGTCAGTGAACGACCAAGTGACAAGACTAAGGAAAACAGAGGGGTGCATATACTGAAAGCGACAAGGAAATCTGCGAGGCACTGAATGCCAGCTTCCATGGAGTGTTCACAAATGAGCCTGAGCAGCTCCCATTGTTTAGAAGGTAATGTGTGTATCAGATATAGAGGTGACAGCAGCGGAGGTAATGAAACAGTTGACACACTGAATCAGACAAAGTACACCGTGGATACTAAAAAAAGAAGCAGTGCAGGCCCTCAGCGTGCCTCTGGCAACGATCTTTAATGAGTCACTTATGTCGGGAGAATTGCGCAGTTGCTAGAAGAAGGCAAATGTCGTACCGATTTTCAAGAAAGGTGATAAGGAGGAGGCACTTAACTATAGACCTGTATCACTGACAAGCATCCCCTGTAAATACTACTGAAGAATAATAGGCTGCGACTGGTTGCACACCTGGAGAACGTTATGTTGTGAAACAAACATCAACATGGGTTCTGGAAAAGGAAATGACGCCTAATTAACCTTTTGGAATTCTATGATAAAATAACGAGAATAAGGAAGACAGAGATGGTTGGGCAGACTACATATTTCTGGACTGCCAAAAAGCCTTTGATACAGTACCGCACATGAGACTGCTGTTCAAACACGAGAGGCAGGGCGGGGTTGGAAGGAAAGGCCCTAGCATAGATAAGACTACCTAACAGGAAGGAGCCAAAGAGCTACGGTAAGAGGCGAGAAGTCGGACTGGCGAACAGTAACGAGTAGAGTACCTCAAGGATCGGTGCTGGGACCAATTCTAGTTCTAATATGTTAACGACATGTTTACAGGAGTAGAGTCCTACATGTCGATGTTCGCGGATGACGACGCAAAGTTGATGAGAAGAGTTGTGACAGATGAGGATTGCAGGATTCTCCAAGAGGACCTAAAAAGGTTGCAGAGATGGTCAGAGAAATGGCTTCCAGAGTTCAACACGAGCAAATATAAAGTTATGGAAATGGGATTAGGTGATAGGAGACCAAAGGAACAGTACACAGTGAAGGGGAACTGCCTACCCGTGACGACGCGAGAATGACCAGGGTGTGGACGTAACACCTAATCTATCTCCTGAGGCACATATAAATAGGATAATGACAGTAGCGTACTCTACACTGGCAAAAGTTAGAAATCATTCAGAAACCAAGTAAGGAGGCATTTAGGGCGCTTTCCTGCCTACGTGAGGCCAGTCTTAGAGTATGCCGCCTCATCATGGAGTTCACATCTGAAGAAGCATATAAGGAAACTGGAAAACGTTCAGAGGTTTGCAACGAGACTCGTCCCAGAGTTACGAGGGATGGGTATGTGGAGCGCCTGAAGGAACAGTGCCTACGACACTGGAAAAAAGAAGGGAGAGGGGGGGACATGATAGGAACGTATAAATACTCAGGGGGATTGACAAGATGGACAGAGACGAAATGTTCCACGGAATAAAACAGAACGAGTGGACATTTGTGGAAGCTGGAAACTCAGACGAGTCACAGAAAATATTAAGAAGTTTTCTTTTAGCGTGAGAGTAGTGGAAAAATGGAATGCACTTAAGGACAGGTTGTGGAAGCAAATACTATCATAATTTATAATTAAGTATGATAGAGA
>WNGS01029232.1:122063-136912 GCA_020271785.1 Procambarus virginalis
GGTGAGAGAGAGGTGAGAGAGAGAGGGTGAGAGAGAGAGGGTGAGGGAGAGAGGGGTGAGGGAGAGAGGGGTGAGGGAGAGAGGGTGAGGGAGAGAGGGTGAGGGAGAGAGGGGTGAGGGAGAGAGGGTGAGGGCCCCACAACACCCCTGGCCGGCCACTCCCAGATTCACGACGACTTGCCGCCACCATTTACATTTAAAGCTCACTACGGCCAGCTGATGCTGAGACTCAGCCGTGACGTGTCCAGTGTTCCCCTGGTGCTGTGTAGTGTCCAGTGTTCCACTGGTACTGTGACGTGTCCAGTGTTCCCCTGGTGCTGTGTAGTGTCCAGTGTTCCCCTGGTGCTGTGTAGTGTCCAGTGTTCCCCTGGTGCTGTGTAGTGTCCAGTGTTCCACTGGTACTGTGACGTGTCCAGTGTTCCCCTGGTGCTGTGTAGTGTCCAGTGTTCCCCTGGTGCTGTGTAGTGTCCAGTGTTCCCCTGGTGCTGTGTGTAGTGTCCAGTGTTCCCCTGGTGCTGTGTAGTGTCCAGTGTTCCCCTGGTGCTGTGTAGTGTCCAGTGTTCCCCTGGTGCTGTGTAGGGTCCAGTGTTCCCCTGGTGCTGTGTGTAGTGTCCAGTGTTCCCCTGGTGCTGTGAAGTGTCCAGTGTTCCCCTGGTGCTGTGTAGTGTCCAGTGTTCCACTGGTGCTGTGAAGTGTCCAGTGTTCCCCTGGTGCTGTGAAGTGTCCAGTGTTCCCCTGGTGCTGTGTAGTGTCCAGTGTTCCCCTGGTGCTGTGTAGTGTCCAGTGTTCCCCTGGTGCTGTGTAGTGTCCAGTGTTCCACTGGTGCTGTGTAGTGTCCAGTGTTCCCCTGGTGCTGTGAAGTGTCCAGTGTTCCCCTGGTGCTGTGTAGTGTCCAGTGTTCCCCTGGTGCTGTGTAGTGTCCAGTGTTCCCCTGGTGCTGTGTAGTGTCCAGTGTTCCCCTGGTGCTGTGTAGTGTCCAGTGTTCCCCTGGTGCTGTGTAGTGTCCAGTGTTCCCCTGGTGCTGTGTAGTGTTCAGTGTTCCCCTGGTGCTGTGTAGTGTCCAGTGTTCCACTGGTGCTGTGTAGTGTCCAGTGTTCCCCTGGTGCTGTGTAGTGTCCAGTGTTCCCCTGGTGCTGTGTAGTGTCCAGTGTTCCCCTGGTGCTGTGTAGTGTCCAGTGTTCCCCTGGTGCTGTGAAGTGTCCAGTGTTCCCCTGGTGCTGTGTAGTGTCCAGTGTTCCCCTGGTGCTGTGTAGTGTCCAGTGTTCCCCTGGTGCTGTGTAGTGTCCAGTGTTCCCCTGGTGCTGTGTAGTGTCCAGTGTTCCCCTGGTGCTGTGTAGTGTCCAGTGTTCCACTGGTGCTGTGACGTGTCCAGTGTTCCCCTGGTGCTGTGTAGTGTCCAGTGTTCCACTGGTGCTGTGAAGTGTCCAGTGTTCCACTGGTGCTGTGTAGTGTCCAGTGTTCCACTGGAGCTGTGTAGTGTCCAGTGTTCCTCTGGTGCTGTGTAGTGTCCAGTGTTCCACTGGTGCTGTGAAGTGTCCAGTGTTCCACTGGTGCTGTGTAGTGTCCAGTGTTCCACTGGTGCTGTGTAGTGTCCAGTGTTCCCCTGGTGCTGTGTAGTGTACAGTGTTCCCCTGGTGCTGTGTAGTGTCCAGTGTTCCCCTGGTGCTGTGTAGTGTACAGTGTTCCACTGGTGCTGTGTAGTGTCCAGTGATCCCCTGGTGCTGTGAAGTGTCCAGTGTTCCACTGGTGCTGTGAAGTGTCCAGTGTTCCACTGGTGCTGTGGAGTGTCCAGTGTTCCCCTTGTGCTGTGTAGTGTCCAGTATTCCCCTGGTGCTGTGTGTAGTGTCCAGTGTTCCCCTGGTGCTGTGAAGTGTCCAGTGTTCCCCTGGTGCTGTGTAGTGTCCAGTGTTCCACTGGTGCTGTGAAGTGTCCAGTGTTCCCCTGGTGCTGTGAAGTGTCCAGTGTTCCCCTGGTGCTGTGTAGTGTCCAGTGTTCCCCTGGTGCTGTGTAGTGTCCAGTGTTCCCCTGGTGCTGTGTAGTGTCCAGTGTTCCACTGGTGCTGTGTAGTGTCCAGTGTTCCCCTGGTGCTGTGAAGTGTCCAGTGTTCCCCTGGTGCTGTGTAGTGTCCAGTGTTCCACTGGTGCTGTGTAGTGTCCAGTGTTCCCCTGGTGCTGTGTAGTGTCCAGTGTTCCCCTGGTGCTGTGTAGTGTCCAGTGTTCCCCTGGTGCTGTGTAGTGTCCAGTGTTCCCCTGGTGCTGTGTAGTGTCCAGTGTTCCACTGGTGCTGTGAGTGTCCAGTGTTCCCCTGGTGCTGTGTAGTGTCCAGTGTTCCACTGGTGCTGTGAAGTGTCCAGTGTTCCACTGGTGCTGTGTAGTGTCCAGTGTTCCCCTGGTGCTGTGAAGTGTCCAGTGTTCCCCTGGTGCTGTGTAGTGTCCAGTGTTCCCCTGGTGCTGTGTAGTGTCCAGTGTTCCCCTGGTGCTGTGTAGTGTCCAGTGTTCCCCTGGTGCTGTGTAGTGTCCAGTGTTCCCCTGGTGCTGTGTAGTGTCCAGTGTTCCCCTGGTGCTGTGTAGTGTCCAGTGTTCCCCTGGTGCTGTGAAGTGTCCAGTGTTCCCCTGGTGCTGTGTAGTGTCCAGTGTTCCCCTGGTGCTGTGTAGTGTCCAGTGTTCCCCTGGTGCTGTGTAGTGTCCAGTGTTCCCCTGGTGCTGTGTAGTGTCCAGTGTTCCCCTGGTGCTGTGTAGTGTCCAGTGTTCCACTGGTGCTGTGACGTGTCCAGTGTTCCCCTGGTGCTGTGTAGTGTCCAGTGTTCCACTGGTGCTGTGAAGTGTCCAGTGTTCCACTGGTGCTGTGTAGTGTCCAGTGTTCCACTGGAGCTGTGTAGTGTCCAGTGTTCCCTGGTGCTGTGTAGTGTCCAGTGTTCCACTGGTGCTGTGAAGTGTCCAGTGTTCCACTGGTGCTGTGTAGTGTCCAGTGTTCCACTGGTGCTGTGTAGTGTCCAGTGTTCCCCTGGTGCTGTGTAGTGTACAGTGTTCCCTGGTGCTGTGTAGTGTCCAGTGTTCCCCTGGTGCTGTGTAGTGTACAGTGTTCCCCTGGTGCTGTGTAGTGTCCAGTGATCCCCTGGTGCTGTGAAGTGTCCAGTGTTCCACTGGTGCTGTGAAGTGTCCAGTGTTCCACTGGTGCTGTGGAGTGTCCAGTGTTCCCCTTGTGCTGTGTAGTGTACAGTGTTCCCCTGGTGCTGTGTAGTGTCCAGTGTTCCCCTGGTGCTGTGTAGTGTCCAGTGTTCCCCTGGTGCTGTGTAGTGTACAGCGTTCCCCTGGTGCTGTGTAGTGTCCAGTGTTCCCCTGGTGCTGTGTAGTGTACAGTGTTCCCCTGGTGCTGTATAGTGTCCAGTGTTCCCCTGGTGCTGTGAAGTGTCCAGTGTTCCACTGGTGCTGTGAAGTGTCCAGTGTTCCACTGGTGCTGTGGAGTGTCCAGTGTTCCACTAGTGCTGTGTAGTGTCCAGTGTTCCACTGGTGCTGTGAAGTGTCCAGTGTTCCACTGGTGCTGTGGAGTGTCCAGTGTTCCACTAGTGCTGTGTAGTGTCCAGTGTTCCACTGGCGCTGTGTAGTGTCCACTGTTCCCCTGCTGCTGTGTAGTGTCCACTGTTCCACTGGTGCTGTGAAGTGTCCAGTGTTCCACTGGTGCTGTGGAGTGTCCAGTGTTCCACTAGTGCTGTGTAGTGTCCAGTGTTCCACTGGTGCTGTGAAGTGTCCAGTGTTCCACTGGTGCTGTGTAGTGTCCAGTGTTCCACTGGCGCTGTGTAGTGTCCAGTCTTCCCCTGGTGCTGTGTAGTGTCCAGTGTTCCACTGGTGTTGTGTAGTGTCCAGTGTTCCCCTGGTGCTGTGTAGTGTCCAGTGTTCCACTGGTGCTGTGTAGTGTCCAGTGTTCCACTGGTGCTGTGTAGTGTCCAGTGTTCCCCTGGTGCTGTGTAGTGTCCAGTGTTCCACTGGTGCTGTGTAGTGTCCAGTGTTCCCCTGGTGCTGTGTAGTGTCCAGTGTTCCACTGGCGCTGTGTAGTGTCCAGTGTTTCACTGGCGCTGTGTAGTGTCCAATGTTCCCTGGTGCTGTGTAGTGTCAAGTGTTCCACTGGCGCTGTGTAGTGTCCAATGTTCCACTGGCGCTGTGTAATGTCCAGTGTTCCACTGGCGCTGTGTAGTGTCCAATGTTCCACTGGCGCTGTGTAGTGTACAGTGTTCCACTGGTGCTGTGAAGTGTCCAGTGTTCCACTGGTGCTGTGGAGTGTCCAGTGTTCCACTAGTGCTGTGTAGTGTCCAGTGTTCCACTGGCGCTGTGTAGTGTCCACTGTTCCCCTGCTGCTGTGTAGTGTCCACTGTTCCACTGGTGCTGTGAAGTGTCCAGTGTTCCACTGGTGCTGTGGAGTGTCCAGTGTTCCACTAGTGCTGTGTAGTGTCCAGTGTTCCACTGGTGCTGTGAAGTGTCCAGTGTTCCACTGGTGCTGTGTAGTGTCCAGTGTTCCACTGGCGCTGTGTAGTGTCCAGTCTTCCCCTGGTGCTGTGTAGTGTCCAGTGTTCCACTGGTGTTGTGTAGTGTCCAGTGTTCCCCTGGTGCTGTGTAGTGTCCAGTGTTCCACTGGTGCTGTGTAGTGTCCAGTGTTCCACTGGTGCTGTGTAGTGTCCAGTGTTCCCCTGGTGCTGTGTAGTGTCCAGTGTTCCACTGGTGCTGTGTAGTGTCCAGTGTTCCCCTGGTGCTGTGTAGTGTCCAGTGTTCCACTGGCGCTGTGTAGTGTCCAGTGTTTCACTGGCGCTGTGTAGTGTCCAATGTTCCCCTGGTGCTGTGTAGTGTCAAGTGTTCCACTGGCGCTGTGTAGTGTCCAATGTTCCACTGGCGCTGTGTAATGTCCAGTGTTCCACTGGCGCTGTGTAGTGTCCAATGTTCCACTGGCGCTGTGTAGTGTACAGTGTTCCACTGGCGCTGTGGAGGGCGGGCCGAAAGAGCAGAGCTCAACCCCCGCAAATACAACTAGGTGAATACACACACTGAAACGCACACACACACACACACACACACACGTGTGTGTGTGTGTGAAGATTGTGTGAAGAGCGATGGAGAAGATTGTGCGAAGAAAATTAGTGGAACATCTGGAGCGAAACAACTTTGTAACACAGTATCAACATGGGCAGTGGAAACAGGAGGCCATACACAGGATACAGAATAGGAGATGAAGTACTTAATGAAACGGACAGAGAGAAAGATCTAGGAGTTGATATCACACCAAACCTGTCTCCTGAAGCCCACATAAAGAGAATAACGTCTGCGGCATATGCGAGGCTGGCTAACATCAGAACAGCGTTCAGGAACCTGTGTAAGGAATCATTCACAATCTTGTACACCACATATGTAATACCAATCCTGGAGTATGCGGTCCCAGCATGGAGCCCGTACTTTGTCAAGCACAAGACGAAGCTGGAAAAAGTCCAAAGGTATGCCACTAGACTAGTCCCAGAACTAAGAGGCATGAGTTACGAGGAAAGGCTGCGGGAAATGCACCTTACGATACTGGAAGACAGAAGAGTAAGGGGAGACATGATCACAACCTACAAAATCCTCAGAGGAATTGACCGGGTAAACAAGGACAAACTATTCAAAACTGGTGGGACGCGAACAAGGGGACACAGGTGGAAACTGAGTACCCACATGAGCCACAGAGACGTTAGAAGGAACTTTTTCAGTGTCAGAGTAGTTAACGGATGGAATGCTTTAGGCAGTGATGTGGTGGAGGCTGACTCCATACACAGTTTCAAGTGTAGATATGATAGAGCCCAGTAGGCTCGGGAATCTGTACACCAGTTGATTGACAGTTGAGAGGCGGGACCAAAGAGCCAAAGCTCAACCCCCACAAGCACAAATAGTTGAGTACAAATAGGTGAGTACACGCAAGTAGCCAAAATTATGAGAAGGATTAAGACAGAGGAGGACAGCTTGAGGCTTCAAGAAGACCTGGATAAGCTGCAGGAATGGTCGAACAAATGGCTGTTAGAGTTTAACCCAAGCAAATGTAATGTAATGAAGATAGGGGTAGGAAGCAGGAGACCAGATACAAGGTATCATTTGGAAGATGAAATACTTCAAGAGTCAGAGAGAGAGAAAGACCTGGGGATTGATATCACGCCAGACCTGTCCCCTGAAGTTCATATCAAGAGGATAACATCAGCGGCATATGCCAGGTTGGCTAACATAATATTCAAGCATAAGACTAAACTGGAAAAGGCTCAAAGGTTTGCCACCAGACTAGTACCCGAGCTGAGAGGTGTGAGCTACGAGGAGAGACTTCGGGAATTAAACCTCACTTCGTTGGAAGACAGAAGAGTTAGGGGGGGACATGATCACCACATTCAAGATTCTCAAGGGAATCGATAGGGTAGATAAAGACAGGTTATTTAACACAAGGGGCACACACACTAGGGGACACCGGTGGAAATTGAGTGCCCAAATGAGCCACAGAGATATTCGAAAGAACTTTTTTAGTGTCAGAGTGGTTGACAAATGGAATGCATTAGGAAGTGATGTGGTGGAGGCTGACTCCATACACAGTTTCAAGTGTAGATATGATAGAGCCCATTAGGCTCAGGAAACTGTACACCAGTTGATTGGCGGTTGAGAGGCGGGACAAAAGAGTCAGAGCTCAACCCCCGCAAGCACAATTAGGTGAGTACACACATTCACACTCTGGGGCGGCGATGGCTGAGTGGACAGCACGCTGAATACGTAATCCTGTGGTCCGGAGTTCGATTCCCGGTGCCGGCGATGAACAATGGGCAGAGTTTTTTCACCCTGATGCCCATGTTACCTAGCAGTAAATAGGTACCTGGGAGTTAGACAGCTGTCACGGGCTGCTTCCTGGGGGTGTGTGAGGAAAAACACAGTTAGTAACAGTTGATTGACAGTTGAGAAGCGAGCCGAAAAAGCAGAGCTCAACCCCCGCAAGGACAACTAGGTGAATACACACAGACACAACTTCAACTCAGTTCAACTCAGGAAAGTGTAAAGTAATGAAATTAGGCGAAGTGAGCAGAAGGCTGAACACAAGGTACCATCTGGGAGGTGAAATCCTGTAAGAGTCAAATAGAGAGAAAGTTCTGGGGGGTTGATATCACACCGAACATGTCCCCAGAGGCCCACATCAAAAGGATATCATCAGCGGCATATGCTAGGTTGGCCAACATAAAAACTGCCTTTAGAAACTCGTGTAAGCAATCATTCAGGACCTTGTATACCACCTATGTCAGACCTATCATTGAATATGAAGCTTCAGCTTGGAGTCCATACCTAGTTAAACACAAGACCAATTTAGAGAAGATTCAGAGGTATGCCACCAGACTAGTACCAGAACTGAGAGGTATGAGCAACAAAGAAAGGCTAATGGAGCTAAACCTCACATCCCTCGAGAACAGAAGAGTAAGGGAAGACATGATAACTACCTACAAAATTCTCAGAGGAATTGACAGGGTGGACAAAGAAACTTTTTAGCACGGGTGGAACACGAACAAGAAATATTTTTTCGTGTCAGTAGTTAACAAATGGAATGTATTATGCAGTGATGTGGTGGAGGCTGACTCCATACACAGTTTCAAATGTAGATATGATAGAGCCCAATTGACTCAAGAATCTGTACACCAGTTGATTGACAGTTGAGAGGCGGGACCAAAAGAGCCAAACCTCAATCCCCGCAACTAGGTGAGTTGCTTGCAGGAATGGACCCAGTCTGTTAATCATGTAAGACTTCAACAACTGAAATAGTGTTAGAACAGTGAGCCATATGAAGGTACAAATACATAGAGAATTGAACTATTGGACGTGGCAGCGCAAAACTCTCTGACTCAACATCTCAAGGACCCACAGGAATGAGGGGAAATGATGAACCAGCCAGATTTGACCTGATATTCACACTGAACGAGTCAGACATAAGGAAAATCAAATTAGAATTCCCATGTGAATGACTGACCACAGTGTACTAATTTTTGAGTGCCTGATGGAAGCAGGAATAACCTATTCAAGAATGGGACTGGAAACCAAAGGGCTGGCATACCGAAAGGGAAATTATGAGATGATAAAATTCCCATTGAGAATTCTATTGTAGACGAACAGAACTCAGAGAAAAGACTGTGCAAGACATGAAGAACTCTTTCACTCAGAACTGTCAGGCAGCAATAAACAAGTTTATCGCGGAACAAAAGAAAAGAAATGAAAAGCAAGAGAAATCCATGACTTAAGAGGCATGTAAAGAAGTAAGGCAATTAAAGAGGACAGGTAGAAACTACAGAAATAACAGAACACCAAAGGGCAGAAGGAGATACCAGAGGGCCAGGAATGAGTACCTCAGTGTCAGAAGAACAGTAGAGAGACAGTATGACAATTATATAGCAAGTAAGATCAAACCAAAACTTCTTGACAGCCCATCGGGAGGAAAACAACAGTGAAAGAACACGCGACGACACTGAGAAAAGGGGATGACAGTATGCATACAATGACAAAGAGGTGGATAGAGAACTCAATAAGCTACTCCAGGTCTTCACAATAGAGCAAGTCTATGAAATGGGAGAGATGACGGTAAACAAGAGACTGGAAAAAACTAAAATTGCCAGAGATGAAGTCAAGAAGAATCTGCTAGAGCTGGGCGTAACAAAGGCAGTTGGGCCTGACAGAATATCACCATGGACACTAGAAGAGGGTGCAGAAGCACTGTGTGTGTGCAACTCTCTAAGGTGTATTACAGGTCACTGCAATCAAGAGACCAACAAGAAAGTTGCCAGACAGCTAATGAAGTTCTAACATGCACAGATGGTCATATGAAAAAAAGTTTAGTAGTACACCTGGAGAGGAGTTGCTAACACACCACCAGCATGGGTTCACGGATGGCAAATCGTGCCTCACAGGTTAATAGAATTCGATGACTAAGCGATAATACCCCATAAGAGGCTGGCGCAAAGCTTGGAGTAACAGGCAGGAGTAAAATATAAGGCGCTCCAGTGGATAAGGGAGTATCTAAGCGACAGAAAACAGCGAGTAACTTTGAAAGGGGGTGATCTCAGAGTGGAAAAAATGTGGAGACACAGGTGGAAACTGAGTACCAAAATGAGTCACAGACCTCAGAAAGGTTTTTTTCATTATGAAAGTAGTTAACAAATGGAATGCTCTAGGAAGTATTGTAGTGGAGGCAGACTCAATATACAGTTTCAAATGTAGATCTAATAGACCCCAATAGGCTCGGGAACCCGTACGTCAGTTGACTCAGTTGACTGACTGTTGAGAGGCGAGACCAAAGAGCTGGAGCTCAACCCCCGCATGCAGAGCTAGGTGAGTACTACTAAAGGTTTACCTACTCCATGCTAACAAAAACTATACTGACAAAAGTAGCAGACAGACTACATGTTACTGGACTGGAAAATGTGGTCCAAGACATTACCCTCCGTCACATTGGTTCATGTCGCTGAGTTAAGGTAAGAGGCAAGCTGCCAGGCTGTGTAAAGGTGTACCTACACGTGAGAGAGTGGTAGTGAGGAGTGAGAGTGTGTGGCTATCTATCTTGAGGTTATCTTGAGATGATTTCGGGGCTTTTTAGTGTCCCCGCGGCCCGGCCTCCACCCCCAGGAAGCAGCCCGTGACAGCTGACTAACACCCAGGTACCTATTTTACTGCTAGGTAACAGGGGCATAGGGTGAAAGAAACTCTGCCCATTGTTTCTCGCCGGCGCCTGGGATCGAACCCGGGACCACAGGATGACAAATCCAGCGTGCTGTCCGCTCGGCCGACCGGCTCCCAGAGTGTGTGTGGTACCGGAGTGTGTGGTAGTGAGGAGTGAGAGTGAGGAGTGAGAGTGTGTGGTAGTGAGGAGTGAGAGTGAGGAGTGAGAGTGTGTGGTAGTGAGGAGTGAGTGTGTGGTAGTGAGGAGCGAGAGTGTTTGGTAATGAGGAGTGAGAGTGTGTGGTAGTGAGGAGTGAGAGTGTGTTTTAGTGAGGAGTGAGAGTGTGTGGTAGTGAGGAGTGAGAGTGTGTGGTAGTGAGGAGTGAGAGTGTGTGGTAGTGAGGAGTGAGAGTGTTTGGTAGTGAGGAGTGAGTGTGTGGTAGTGAGGAGTGAGAGTGTGTGGTAGTGAGGAGTGAGAGTGTGTGGTAGTGAGGAGTGAGAGTGTGTGGTAGTGAGGAGTGAGAGTGAGGAGTGAGAGTGTGTGGTAGTGAGGAGTGAGAGTGTGTGGTAGTGAGGAGTGAGAGTGTGTGGTAGTGAGGAGTGAGAGTGTGTGGTAGTGAGGAGTGAGAGTGTGTGGTAGAGAGGAGTGAGAGTGTGTGGTAGTGAGGAGTGAGAGTGTGTGGTAGTGAGGAGTGAGAGTGTGTGGTAGTGAGGAGTGAGAGTGTGTGGTAGTGAGGAGTGAGAGTGTGTGGTAGTGAGGAGTGAGAGTGTGTGGTAGTGAGGAGTGAGAGTGAGGAGTGAGAGTGTGTGGTAGTGAGGAGTGAGAGTGTGTGGTAGTGAGAGTGTTTGGTAATGAGGAGTGAGAGTGTGTGGTAGTGAGGAGTGAGAGTGAGGAGTGAGAGTGTGTGGTAGTGAGGAGTGAGAGTGTGTGGTAGTGAGGAGTGAGAGTGTGTGGTAGTGAGGAGTGAGAGTGTGTGGTAGTGAGGAGTGAGAGTGTATGGTAGAGAGGAGTGAGAGAGTGTGGTAGAGAGGAGTGAGAGTGAGAAGTGAGAGTGTGTGTTAGAGAGAAGTGAGAGTGTGGTAGAGAGGAGTGAGAGAGTGTGGTAGAGAGGAGTGAGAGTGTGGTAGTGAGGAGTGAGAGTGAGGAGTGAGAGTGTGTGGTAGAGAGAAGTGAGAGTGTGGTAGTGAGGAGTGAGAGTGTGTGGTATGAAGGAGTGAGAGTGAGGAGTGAGAGTGTGTGCTAGTGAGGAGTGGAGAGTGAGGAGTGAGAGTGTGTGGTAGAGAGGAGTGAGGGAGGAGTGAGAGTGTGGTAGTGAGGAGTGAGAGTGTGTGGTAGGAGGAGTGAGAGTGTGTGGTAGTGAGGAGTGAGAGTGTGTGGTAGTGAGGAGTGGAGAGTGTGGTAGAGAGGAGTGAGAGAGTGTGTAAGAGAGTGAGAGTGAGAAGTGAGAGTGTGTGTTAGTGAGAAGTGAGAGTGTGGGTAGTGAGGAGTGAGAGAGTGTGGTAGAGAGGAGTGAGAGTGTGGTAGTGAGGAGTGAGAGTGTGTGTAGTGAGGAGTGAGAGTGTGGTAGTGAGGAGTGAGAGTGTGTGGTAGTGAGGAGTGAGAGAGTTGTAGTGAGGAGTGAGAGTGTGTGGTAGTGAGGAGTGAGAGTGTGTGGTAGTGAGGAGTGAGAGTGTGGTAGTGAGGAGTGAGAGTGTGTGGTAGTGAGGAGTGAGAGTGTGGTAGTGAGGAGTGAGAGTGTGGTAGTGAGGAGTGAGAGTGTGGTAGTGAGGAGTGAGAGTGTGGGTAGTGAGGAGTGAGAGTGTGGTAGTGAGGAGTGAGAGTGTGTGGTAGTGAGGAGTGAGAGTGTGGTAGTGAGGAGTGAGAGTGTGGTAGTGAGGAGTGAGAGTGTGGTAGTGAGGAGTGTGAGAGTGTGGTAGTGAGGAGTGAGAGTGTGTGGTAGTGAGGAGTGAGAGTGTGTGGTAGTGAGGAGTGAGAGTGTGGGTAGTGAGGAGTGAGAGTGTGTGGTAGTGAGGAGTGAGAGTGTGGTAGTGAGGAGTGAGAGTGTGTGTAGTGAGGAGTGAGAGTGTGGTAGTGAGGAGTGAGAGTGGTGGTAGTGAGGAGTGAGAGTGTGGGGTAGTGAGGAGTGAGAGTGTGGTAGTGAGGAGTGAGAGTGTGTGGTAGTGAGGAGTGAGAGAGTGTGGTAGTGAGGAGTGAGAGTGTGGTAGTGAGGAGTGAGAGTGTGGTAGTGAGGAGTGAGAGTGTGGTAGTGAGGAGTGAGAGTGTGTAGTGAGGAGTGAGTGTGTGGTAGTGAGGAGTGAGAGTTGTGGTAGTGAGGAGTGAGAGTGTGTGGTAGTGAGGAGTGAGAGTGTGTGTAGAGAGGAGTGAGAGTGTGTGGTAGTGAGGAGTGAGAGTGTGGTAGTGAGGAGTGAGAGTGTGTGGTAGTGAGGAGTGAGAGTGTGTGTTAGAGAGGAGTGAGAGTGTGTGGTAGTGAGGAGTGAGAGAGTGTGGTAGAGAGGAGTGAGAGTGTGTGGTAGTGAGGAGTGAGAGTGAGAGTGAGAGTGTGTGTTAGTGAGGAGTGAGAGTGGTGGTAGTGAGGAGTGAGAGAGTGTGGTAAGAGGAGTGAGAGTGTGGTAGTGAGGAGTGAGAGTGTGTAGTGAGGAGTGAGAGAGTGTGGTAGTGAGGAGTGAGAGTGTGGTAGTGAGGAGTGAGAGAGTGTGGGAGTGAGTGAGAGAGTGTAGTGAGAGTGAGAGTGTGGTAGTGAGGAGTGAGAGTGTGGTAGTGAGGAGTGAGAGTGTGGTAGTGAGGAGTGAGAGAGTGGTAGTGAGGAGTGAGAGAGTGGTAGTGAGGAGTGAGAGTGTGGTAGTGAGGAGTGAGAGTGTGGTAGTGAGGAGTGAGAGTGTGGTAGTGAGGAGTGAGAGTGTGGTAGTGAGGAGTGAGAGAGTGGTAGTGAGGAGGAGAGTGTGGTGAGAGTGTGGTAGTGAGGAGTGAGAGTGTGGTAGTGAGGAGTGAGAGTGTGGTAGTGAGGAGTGAGAGTGTGTGGTAGTGAGGAGTGAGAGTGTGTGGTAGTGAGGAGTGAGAGTGTTGGTAGTGAGGAGTGAGAGTGTGGTAGTGAGGAGTGAGAGAGTGTGGTAGTGAGGAGTGAGAGTGTGGTAGTGAGGAGTGAGAGAGTTGTAGTGAGGAGTGAGAGTGTGGTAGTGAGGAGTGAGAGTGTGTGGTAGTGAGGAGTGAGAGTGTGTGGTAGTGAGGAGTGAGAGTGTGTGGTAGTGAGGAGTGAGAGTGTGGTAGTGAGGAGTGAGAGTGTGGTAGTGAGGAGTGAGTGTGTGGTAGTGAGGAGTGAGAGTGTGGTAGTGAGGAGTGAGAGTGTGGTAGTGAGGAGTGAGAGTGTGTGGTAGTGAGGAGTGAGAGTGTGTGGTAGTGAGGAGTGAGAGTGTGTGGTAGTGAGGAGTGAGAGTGTGGTAGTGAGGAGTGAGAGTGTGGTAGTTGAGGAGTGAGTGTGTGGTAGTGAGGAGTTGAGAGAGTGTGGTAGTGAGGAGTGAGAGTGTGGTAGTGAGGAGTGAGAGAGTGTAGTAGTGAGGAGTGAGAGAGTTGTAGTGAGGGGTGAGAGAGAGTGTGTAGTGAGGAGTGAGAGAGTTGTAGTGAGGGGTGAGAGAGAGTGTGGTAGTGAGGAGTGAGAGTGTGTGGTAGTGAGGAGTGAGAGTGTGTGGTAGTGAGGAGTGAGAGTGTGGTAGTGAGGAGTGAGTGTGTGGTAGTGAGGAGTGAGAGAGTGTGGTAGTGATGAGTGAGGAGAGTGTGGTAGTGAGGAGTGAGAGAGTGTGGTAGTGAGGAGTGAGTGTGTGGTAGTGAGGAGTGAGAGAGTGTGGTAGTGAGGAGTGAGAGAGTGTGGTAGTGAGGAGTGAGAGAGTTGTAGTGAGGGGTGAGAGAGAGTGTGGTAGTGAGGAGTGAGAGAGTTGTAGTGAGGGGTGAGAGAGAGTGTGGTAGTGAGGAGTGAGAGTGTGTGGTAGTGAGGAGTGAGAGTGTGTGGTAGTGAGAAGTGAGAGTGTGTAGTGAGGAGGAGTGTGTGGTAGTGAGGAGTGAGAGAGTGTGGTAGTGATGAGTGAGAGAGTGTGGTAGTGAGGAGTGAGAGAGTGTGGTAGTGAGGAGAGAGAGTGTGGTAGTGAGGAGTGAGAGAGAGTGTGGTTAGTGAGGAGTGAGAGAGTGGTAGTGAGGAGTGAGAGAGTGTGGTAGTGAGGAGAGAGGAGTGTGGTAGTGAGGAGTGAGAGAGAGGTGTGGTAGTGAGGAGTGAGAGAGTGGTAGTGAGGAGTGAGAGAGTGTGGTAGTGAGGCGAGAGAGTGTGGTAGTGAGGAGTGAGAGGTGGTAGTGAGGAGTGAGAGAGTGGTAGTGAGGAGTGAGAGACAGTGTGGTAGTGAGGAGTGAGAGACAGTGTGGTAGTGAGGAGTGAGAGTGTGGTAGTGAGGAGTGAGAGACAGTGTGGTAGGAGAGAGTGAGAGTGTGGTAGTGAGGAGTGAGAGAGAGTGTGGTAGTGAGGAGTGAGACAGTGAGGTAGTGAGGAGTGGAGCATCAGAGAGCACAACTGGCACAACTACAGAGCAAGAAGGGACGGTGCTACCACCCGCTCTGACCATACTATACTGTCAATGATATATAGGTAAGCTAAGGTAAGGTAAGGTAAGGTACCAGGCGGGGTGGTCTCCCACGACAGTATCTGGGCATGTTACCTATTACTGGTAAGATCATTACCACCTGAGGACGACGACAACATGGAACAAAGTGATGGACAAGTTGTAGAGAAGGTCCAGGGAACACCTGGTAACCCATTACTAGCAAAGACAAAGTGTGTTTGTGGGGAGAGGGGACAGGAGCACTCTACCACCTTGTACTTGACCACACACCCAACCAAGGGATGGACCTGTAGTTAGGCATCACAACCAACATATCCCCGAGAAAACTAACATACACAGAACACACACACATGGAGAGTGGGAACGCTGGCTGCCATCTGGAAGCACTACCTCTCTATACACCAGAATGCAACCCTATTTTATCTGGAATATAAAGACAGTAGAGAAATTCACAGAGACAACCATCAAACTAATCCTTGAACTGAAAGGCGCAGGGCAAGATGGGACCTGGTCACGACATACTAATACTTCGGGGAGAGGATACGATGGACACGACACATTGTTTGAAATTAG